>LR132171.1:0-48265 GCA_900634815.1 Paradendryphiella salina | reverse complement strand
ACGGGAAAGGGGAAGGTTGGTAAGGGTGAGATTGGGAGGTGCTTCAAGCCTGGCCAGTGTCTTGAAAAAGAAGAGTGAGGACGGTTGAGGATGAACTGGGAGAGACGAGTGTCACTGCTCGGAGACAAGGACAGACACCAAAAGGGCTTTTGGGCTATTTTCATTTGTTTTCTTTCTTCTTATGTATTAGGATATACAAAGAGAAAGCCTGGTCCAAGACGCCACAACAAACCATGAGCCATACAGTTGTGCATGCAACTTCTGTGAACCGCCCGAGCTAAAGAGAGAAACAGAAGCTTTTCGACAGACAATAGCCACCGTGAGAGATTGAAGTGGAAACGACAAAAGCAGATTGCCTCCTCATATCATCATAGAGAAAAAGAGATCCGACACAGTATTTCTCAGTCTCATTATGCGTCGGCACGCTGGGTATACGCAACAAGCAAATTACTCACCCGAGCACCTCAAAACGCCCAATTCCAGATACTAGCAAGATGTGTATGAAGCGTCATCGTCGGCTGGTGCCTCGGGCCAGTCTGATGGCTTGGGCGTCTTGCTTGGTGGCTCATCGGGGCGGGGTTTGCGACCCCAGACTACATATCTGGTCAAGGTCAGCTGAGGCAAAACCAATGTCACATGTGGGTCCGAACTTACACCTTGTAGTAGGCGTGTACCGACTTGTCTGCAAGCGCGGTACGTACATGGGCGAGGTAGACTTCCACTTCTGCGGGCGACCAGCCCAGCGCTGTGACAAGGTACTCGATGCTCCATCCGTGTACACCGGCGCACAGGTTCCAGTAGAACCACTTGCCGAGCACCTTCATGCGCTCGTCCTTTGGCCATGAATTGACGGGTATGGGAAAGACCTCCTCGTGAACGTCGACAAAACCGGCCTGTTCATACCACCGCTTGAGTTTGTTCGCGATGCGCAGGGGCCGGCCGAGGCGCATGGCGGCGTCGTCTATGGTGTTGGTCCAGTCGAGGAGCGGATAGTCGGGAGGCATGCTGCCATCGTTGCAGAAGACCTTGGAATAAATCTCCTGTGATTCCATCCATCCGTCGGGGTTCAGGTTGTTGTAGCTCTTCTGGATGATTTCACGGAAGTCGTTGAAGATGCCGAGGGACATGCGCGTGTGGATGTAGTCGTAGGACTGCTCGCAGCGCCACCATCGCAGGCGTGTGATGTCGTCAATGAAGAAGTCGATGTTTTCGCGAGACCTGTGGTGTGTTGGTGAGCGTCGGTGGCGCGGTGGGGGTGCAAAGCGGACGGCTTACATCTTGGGCTGAATGGGAGACAGATCAATGCCTTCGACCTGTTCCTCGGTCAGATTAGTAATAGAGGAAGGTATGGCGGACGCACCCGACAACTTGGGAACTCGTTCGCTACCAACTATCAGCGCTGATACTGCAACTATAGCGACGGTCGACATACCCATTTCGAAGCACCATTTGCCGGTGCCACAGCCAATGTCGAGCATCCACTTTGGCCGCTTGTGCTTCTGCTTGTGCTTCAGCGGCGCGAGGTAATTCTTCTGGTGGAATAGAGCTGTAATGATAACGTGCTGCATGTCCAAGCGCTCTATCTCAGGCTGTGTGTGAGTGAGCGAGTCAGCGCCTGACCGATTAAATGGAACAGCCATGCGTACCGCGTCGTTGGGGAAAGGGTAGGCTAGTACGAATTAGCTGTGGTGATGCGAAAAAGAAAAAAAGAAAAGAAAAAAATGCAATGCAGCTCTGCTTACCCCCAGAATGGTATCCGTGGTAGGTCCTGCCATATTTCTTGACGTAGTCGTAGATGCTTGGCGTGAGACTCTGTATCTCGCTGCGACGTGTGTGAGCGGGGCCTCGGGCTATGTGGGACAAGGGGAAGAGAACGCACGAGTTGTTTTCATATCGATCTGATTGTAAATCGGTCTGCAGTTCGGCATTAGCTGGCTGGCCTGATTCCGGGGAAGGCGGGGAAGAGGAGCGTGTTTGGCATACATCAGGCTCGATGGTCGAATGGGTGCAGTCTGTGAGATCCGTGGCACTGGACAGCGGCCGCAGCAGCTTATCCATCTGCACACAATCCGGCTCGGAGGCTGCCATGATGAACCTCTGTGGTGCGCGGCGATGCACAATTTGACTCTGGGCGAGTCGAGTCGACGAGGAGGCGAAACCCAACGGAATGGCATGTCGTTCCCAAGCCCAGGGCCTCGGGGGCCGTACGGGATTCGGCCTGCGCTAAGCGTGGGCCAGCGAACCCCGCAACACGATAACCCTCCACCGCTTCCTTGCCAGCTGTTGAACTGGCCCACCACCACCATCAGAGGGCCGAATAACACCAGCAGCGCTGCGTCGGTGGCTTTTGACATGCGTCGCTCCATCCGATAGATTGGATAAAAGCTCACCAGCCACGAGCCCCTCGGATGCACGTCCCTCGACACGCCTTCCATGTTGGAACCCTTTCCATTGTTCGCGTCCTGCATTCGCTTTCTACTGTTTTAGTTATTCCCGCGCCTTGGTGGCTGACCCAGTCTTGCGGTAGGGGCCTGATCTGCCTTGGGACGGCCTCGAGGCGTGGGCCTCTAGCGCTGCAGAAAGAACCCTCTGAGACGCTTGACGCTAGCTGGTGCATGTTGGCACCTGAAGTCGCTCTTATTGTTCTTATTGTGGCCAGCACAATCACCGAAGCACCACTACCGCCATGGTATCTGCAGTGACTCGGCGTATTCGGTACATTCGGCGCCTTGGCCAAGCGGGCTGCATTGGAAGGATTCCGTCGGGCGGAACGACCGGTGGGATGCTGGTTTCTACGCATGTCATCCTGACCAAACTCTCGGGTTTGATATGACCCTGATGGTTGTATCGCTGGATTGGGTCAGTGAGACTTGAATACAGACTTTGAACCTCACATCTTTTCTACTATCGACCATGTCAGGACGAAGATTGAGATTTGAATATCTTTTGGGAGCATGTTCATCCGCCGCAAGGAGACCCGTATTGAGACTCCAAATCATGCCACGTCTGCCTAACCGACTGCCAACATGCAGAACATCCACAACTCGCACCTCGTACCTCGTACCCCAGCCATGACGCACTCGTCCTGGACCAAATCCCTTGAACAAGGTCATGGTGTTTGTCAGCTTGCAAATCTAGCTGCGACAAACCCTCCTTGACGTGGAAAGGGGCAACCCAACCGATATCTGCCTTGATGAACCTGCCTCTCAACCAATCGCGTCGCAATCACCTTCACCTTCACCTTCACCTCCCGACAAGGACGGTTGTTCGCTGTGACAGAGGCTTTGTATTCGAGACAAGCCGTTCATCTCTCTGATTGCCTTCTTTCCTCTTTCTCCACAGTGTACTCTCAATCTTGCACAAGCTTTGTTATCACGAACATACAATGAGGCCACTACCTTGGCTACCTTGAGAAACAGCTGGGGTGGGGAAAAGGACAGACCAATTCGTAGAAGTCGAGGGTAAAGGAAGTGTGTAGTTAGGTAGACTAAGTTGAAAGGGTGATGAACCAAGAAAGTGCAATTTTCATTGCCAGAAGATGCGCGTGCCACCTAGGCCGTTCCGCTAATGTACAGGTACTCGTGCCAGAGAAGCTTTTACCCACGCATAATTTACCGACCCTTCTTGACCCAGCCTTCCAAATTTTCCCTGGTATCGGCGAGCTTTCCCTCAACCATACCAACAGTACCCTGGGCGTGAGCCTTTCCTGTCTCGATGAATTGCGAAATCCTGTTCTTCATACGCAGGTGGGTGTCGGCAATTACAGGGTATCGCTCCTCGTAGGTCCAGATGAGGTCACCGACATTCTGGGTGGTGATGGGCAGAACAAGCTTTGCAGCGGTGATGCCAACAGCAACTGGGACGGAGGCTCGGAGCAGGATGTTGCGGTTGCGTGTGACAATAGATCCGGCCATGGAGGAGACAAGGACGTAGAGAGCACCGGGGAAGATCTTCTCGCCGGACTCTCGTGGCGGGGCTAATGAGCGAATGGTGCTTGTGAAGGAGTGCTCCAGGCGGAGAGTCTCGGTGAGGGCGTTATCGACGGCCTTCTCGCCGCGGACGGCTTGCTCGTACAGAGCCATGCGCGCACGGCCAATCTGGACGGCGAGACGGTCGGTGGGTGTCGGGCGGTAGAATTGCTCTTCAGAAGGAGGCGGGCTGGATGGTTCTTCTAGGGAAGGAGCGGTAGGAGCCGTGGTGTCGATGGGCATATCATCGTAGATGGGTTTACGGTTCTGGGCGTCTCGTCAGTACGTACTTGCACGTGATCCACGGCGCTCCGCCAGCGACATTCCGAGGGCGTCCAAGCGATGGTACGTACCGAGTAGTCCTCCTGACGCTCTTCGGCGTATGCGGTGCGAGGTGCGAAGATTGCCGTGGCCGAGAGGGTGGCCATGGCGGGGACGACGGCGCGCTGCAAGACGTCAAACACACATCTCCATTATGATTCGAATGTCCTTACCTGCCGTAATAGCGGTCTAAAAGCCATGTCTTGGGTGGAGCAGGCGCAATGGATGGCGGTTGATGTTGGCCAGCTTCTGATGTTGAGCTCTGAGGATGCGAAAGCGGCCGTGCGAGAAGGCCGAAGGATTCCCGCGCTTATGACATCGTTTGTCTTCACCCTCGCCCAAGAGCCCGCCTTCACTTGCGCAACCCAAGATGCTTAAGCGGCTCGCGCGCACACAGCAGTCCACATCGCCATGGGTCTGCCAGCGATGCCTCCAGCAATCGCTACGCCAACGACGGTTCAACACCACATTCGCTGCCCAGGCCAAAGCACGCGACCCTGCGCCGCTGTCCTCGGCCCTCTATGGCCTGTCTGCCAGCGGCAAGACAGATGACGACGCCCTCCGCAAGGTTTTCGACAACGCCTCTTTTTGGCATGGCTTCAAGCGCACATCACAGAAGGGGAAGCCGGCTGGAATTATAGGCAACAAATACCTTACCCATCCTGAGGGTTTCGTCGACTTCGTTAGCGTCACAATCCAACGCTGCAATGCCGTGGTGCAAAAGGTGGCAGCGGCGCAGTCGGTACAAGACTTCAAGCACATGGTCAAAGATCTGGACAAGCTCAGCGACTTACTATGCCGTGTTATCGACCTTGCCGACTTCGTCAGAGGCACGCACCCGGATCGCAAGTTCCAGGTCATGGCAGTCAAGGCATACTCTACTGTATTTCAGTACATGAACCAGCTGAACACTACACCAGTGCTATACGATCAGCTCAAGAAGGGCTCCGAGATACCCGAGGTGTACGAGGCATGGAGCGAGGAAGAACGCATTGTTGCGCGGATATTAATCGACGACTTTTCGAGATTTGGCATTGGGCTCGACGACAAGACAAGAGAAAAGCTGGTGGACCTGAGCGGCGAGATTGCAGAAGTTGGGAATCAGTTTGTGGAGGCCATGGCCCCAGAGACACTGAGCTTGAAGTTCAAATCCACCAAGCTCAAAGGGCTCGACCCGAATCTGGCCAAGGCCTTGACAAGATGGGGCGAAACCAACATCTCGACTATGCACCACGAGTCGCAATCAGTCTTGCGGTTTGTGGAGGATCCGGAAGTGCGCAGGGAGACCTATCAAGCTGTCCGGACCGCAAGCAAACCGAGCATCGCACGATTGGAGAAGATGTTGAAGCTGCGCGCCGAGTTGGCTCAGACATCCGGCTACGAGACGTTCGCGCATATGACACTTGAGAACAAGATGGCCCGGACGCCAGAAGCCGTCAACACATTCCTCAAAGCGCTATATGAAGATAGTCGACCGGCTGTTCTCGCCGATCTCGAAGAACTCATGGAACTGAAAAGAGGGGATGCCCATCGGTCCAACTTCCCGGATCGCATCAATGCCTGGGACAAATTCTACTACACACAAAAGATGCTCGCCACAATGGAAGGCCACTACAAGCAACGTACCCCGGATTCTCTATCGGCTTACTTTTCAGTCGGTACGGTTTTACAAGGTATTTCAAGGCTGTTTGATCGTCTGTATGGCGTCCGCTTCGTTCCCAAGGAGACACAACCTGGCGAAGTATGGGACGATGGTGTTCGCCGTCTCGACGTGATATCCGACACGGAAGGTCACATTGCGGTGTTATACTGCGATCTGTACTCTCGGCCCGGAAAGACGCCAAATCCAGCCCATTTCACCCTTCGTTGCAGTCGTGAGATCTTACCTTCAGAAATGGAGGAAATGGCCCATATGCAGCACCGTTTCTCCTCACCTATCGAGGCAGCAACCGACGGTATGCCTGTATCTTACAATGCCGAACGCGGAAGCTACTTTCAGTTACCTACTATCGCATTAATTTGCGACTTCAGCAAAGCCTCTCATCCACGTCCTACCCTTCTCAACATCCACGATGTCCGCACTCTCTTCCATGAAATGGGCCACGCACTACATTCAATTCTCGGACGCACAGCCTTGCAAAACGTGTCTGGAACTCGCTGCGCGACCGATATTGCCGAGCTTCCCTCGGTGCTGATGGAACACTTCGCTTTTTGCCCACACGTTCTCTCTCTATATGCCCGTCACTGGGAGACAGATGCCCCAGTTCCTATGGCTGCACTTGAATCCCGTCTCGCAATTGACAACCGTAACCAATACGCCGAGCTTGAATCCCAAATCCTACTCTGCATGCTAGACCAAGTTTACCACTCTCCAATCGCTGCAGACCCCAACTTCAACTCAACAAAGGTTTACCATGACGTATACAACAAGTATGCGTCGGTTCCTGAGCCCTCCGGAACAGCCTGGCAAGGCTTCTTTGGTCACTTGTTTGGATACGGCGCGACATACTATTCATACCTCTTTGACCGCGCGCTAGCAGCGAAGATTTGGAACGATGTGTTTCAGCATAATGGCAAGGAGGGTAGTTTAGACAGAGCAAATGGCGAACTATACAAGAACGAGGTGCTTAGATGGGGTGGCGGAAGAGATGGCTGGCAATGTTTAGCCGGTGTGCTTAAAGATGAGAAGCTTGCTCAAGGTGGTGAGCAGGCCATGCAAGAAGTAGGTAAATGGGGTATCAAAGAGGCTGGGAAATAGAACGACACACAATCCATAGACGACTTTACGCACGTAGAAATGAGTATCAGAAGTCCTGTACATACTCTTGTAAATATGCACAGCTGTATAGATATAGACATTACTCATATTCCATCTACATCCTTCTAACAAACCCCTCACACTCAACATCTCTCCTTCGGCCAAACCATCCCTTCATCCCCATCCCACCCCACACACATCATACCGACCGCAACCTGAAACCCGGCCGAACTAGGAAAATATGGCGTAGGTACCCTGGTTCCCCTTTCGGGCATACCCCATCTCATCAAACGCATTATTCACGTCCAGCAATTGTGCCACTGCGCGCTCCGCATCGCCCCTCCTCGCCTCCGTCAGCGCCAGCAGCGGAAAGCCCTAAACGTAGGAAAAGGGAAGATTCCACGTCGCATGCACCTTTGCAATCGTGTTGTTGAAGATGCTGCAGTTGAGCCGCGGATCGGGCGGCAGCCAGATATACCAATGAGGCCTAGGTGATCTTCTGTGCAGGCGGGTGTGAACCACATATCAGGGATACATAGGATATGGCTGTTACCAGATTAATAAATTTTTGATTTCATCTGGTGCAGGGCGCCCGCTCGGATCGCTCATTTTACCCAGCTGCGGGCTTGTTGCTTGATGGTTTGGGTTATGTAGGATATGTTGGAGGCATGAGTCCTGTATGTCACTGTGAACGAGAGCTGCTCTGAATTATGACTAGCTGATAGGATGTAAATGTGCTCGTCTCTATGCAGACGTGAGAGCCGAACGTAGCCTTCCCAGGCAATACCGGCCACATAGGTTGTGTTGTCCAACGTATGTGTGATTGTCGCTCCCTGATCCCGGTACTGATCTGAGGTAGTGTGTTTGACGTAGCGTTGAAGAGGCCAACAAATGGTGCGTTGAATTTGTTCTTTCCGGTCGCATAGGGGAAACCGAAGAGAACATCTAAACCTGCTGTCCTGAATAGGGTTGAGGTTATCTTGATTGCAACCGTATCGGTCTCCGGACTCGCAACAGTCGTCACCTGGACCTCGGACCCATGCAGCGAAAAAGAAGAACTGATGACGCCTTCCCAGAGCCCAGAAGTTTTTCTCAATCACTTAATAGATCCTCAGTCACGTTTCCTCCAGCAATCCCACCAAACCATAAACCAACTCTTCCAGATCGATGCGATGCAGATTCGCAATCATCCATTGGCTAGTCTCATTTTCTTCGGGATTAGATTGCGCATAGTTTACCAGCCGGCCGTGGGTCCACCAGTCGACGCCTGTGTAGTCGATTGGTTGTGTTTGGCTTGTTGTAGTCGGCAAGGACGACCTATACCATCCCCATGAAGAGAGTGTTATGCGGCAAGAAAGTCGGCAATCTCGTAATATCAACACCGCCCGCGAAATTACCGTTGCCCACTTGCACTGGGCTGTATGGGTTCGATTGGTTGAGCCTAAGATTGTACTGTTGAACGATGGACTTGCGGTCAATTTGACACTCGACGACTGATGACGCGATAGAAAGCAGAAACAGGCTTTTAGCCCACGTCTGCTGTGAAGACATGACGACTTCGTGATCCCTCTACAAAACGCGCTACCTATCTTTCTTTGTAGAGTTCGCGAAGGTCTCCGTCGTTGCGATCGTTGGCATAATGCTTCGTAGGTTAAATTCCCGGGTGATCATCAAGTCGATCATCGCCATCAGCGGGGTCAACCAAGCAAAAGTCGGCGCTCCGAAAGCGCGAAGCCGCGCCTAATTCATAACCTTCATCTTTTGAGATGAAGCAATGATCGCAAGTGACCGAAAATGTGGGGTTGTGGAGGTGGACCGTTGGCTGTAGTATAACTGCACGCTAGCCTCTTTCGGACGACGCGTTCTTATCGATAAAGATCCCCGAAGGCCAGAAAACTTTTGGCAATTCGGCACGCCAGCGTCATTGCAGCAACAGACATGTCGAAAAACAAGAGTATGGAACCAAAAGCGCAGAGCGTAGAGGCCGAATCAATCGAACTGAAAAAAGGAAAAAAGAGGAAAAGAGCTCAACCCGCCAAAGATGGCTGGAGCGTGAAGAAGGGAGCCGGTCAACTGACAAAGTTCGATGATTCGGAAGATGATGCGCGAAAGCCCGTTCCGGATGAGAAAGTTCACGTCAAGGTTGCGAAAAAGCCGGAAGCTGCCGCCCAAACACTAGATGGACAACCAGAAAAGCCATCAAAGCGCCCCAAATCGGATGTACCTTCTCAACCCGTGGAACCTGACCAAAAGCGCGAGCAACAGTCCAAGGCTCGGAACAAACAACCTCAACGATTGCGAAACTCTCAGAAAACGCAGGATGTACCGCCTTATCTTCTCCAAAAGCGCGACGAGCTGCGGTCAGTCCGGAAGTCGCTCCCAATCTGGCCCCAGGCGGACTTTATCAGGGCAGCACTGCAGAAGAACAACATACTCGTCTTGACCGGAGAAACTGGTTCTGGAAAATCAACACAGGTGCCCCAATTCTTAACGAATGAGTCGTGGTGTACAGGATGTATAGCAATTACGCAGCCTAGAAGAGTTGCAGCCATCTCATTAGCACGTCGAGTTGCCGATGAGATGGGTAGCTTGCTCGGTGACAAGGGCCCTGCAGCCAAGGTTGGCTACAGTGTTCGTTTTGATAACGCAGTGGGAAAGAACACCAAAGTCAAGTTCCTGACGGAGGGTATGCTGCTTCAGGAGATGCTTCGAGATCCCAACATGTCGCAGTACAGCGCGATAGTGGTGGATGAAGTTCACGAAAGAAGTGTGAATGTTGACTTGATTCTCGGGTTCCTAAAGAATCTGGTAGCTGACAAGGAAAGCATCAAAGTGAGGAAGCATCCGCTCAAGGTCGTAGTGATGAGTGCTACAGCAGACGTGGAGAGTCTTGTCAAGTTCTTTGGAGATGACCAGCCTTCGACCAATACTGAAGAATCTGTCGATAAATTGAATAAATCGAGCCTAAGCAAGGTCTCGACTTGCTACGTTGAGGGACGACAATACCCTGTCAAGACTGTGTACTTGCCGCAACCTACGCAGGATTGGATCGAATCAGCCTTGAAGCTGGTTTTCCAGATCCACTACAAAGAGCCATTACCCGGGGATATACTCGTCTTCCTCACAGGACAGGACACCATCGAGGCTCTAGAGAAACTCCTCAACGACTACGCCGAAGGTATGGATGAAGAAGTACCTAAGCTTCTTGTACTTCCGCTCTTCGCCGCACTCCCCCAGCACGCCCAACAGCGCATTTTCCAACCAACGCCACCTCGAACACGGCGCGTTATCCTAGCAACCAACATTGCAGAGACATCTGTCACGGTTCCCGGCGTCCGTTTCGTGATCGACTGCGGCAAGTCTAAGATAAAACAGTTTCGCAACCGTCTAGGTCTCGAATCGTTGCTTGTAAAACCAATCTCCAAATCTGCGTCTATTCAACGCAAAGGTCGAGCGGGTCGTGAAGCTCCCGGCCAATGCTATCGCTTGTATACTGAGGACGGCTACAAGGCAATGGAAGAGCGCACTATACCAGAAATCCTGCGCTGTGACCTTAGCCAGGCCATTTTGACGATGAAAGCACGTGGAGTCGATGACGTACTCAGCTTCCCGTTCCTGGATCGACCACCGCGGGAAGCCCTAGAGAAAGCACTGTTGCAACTTCTACATCTACAGGCACTCACAGACACTGGTGGTATCAGCGACACGGGTCTGAAGATTGCCAAATTTCCCTTGACGCCTACACTTGGTCGTGTGTTGGTCGAAGCAGCGAAGCCAGAGCGCGACTGCTTATACGACATTATCGACGTGATCTCCGCTCTGAGCGTCGAGAATGTCTTCCTGAACCTCGTCACCGAGGAGCGAAAAGAAGAAGCAGAAGAAGTGCGCCGCGAACTATACCGTCGAGAAGGCGACCACTTGACTCTCCTAGTTACCGTCCAGCGATTTGCCGCCGAGGAAAAGACACAGCGCAAAGCTTGGTGCGAGAAACACTACGTGTCACACCGTGCCATGGATAATGTCATGAAGATCAGAACTCAGCTGCGGGAACAGTGCAAGCAGCAAAAGCTTCTGTCAAAGGACGACGCAGAGTCTGACGTCGCGCCTTCCGAAGCTAGGAGCCGCGCCATATTGGCTTGTATGCTGCGTGGTTTCATCGCCAACACGGCTAGATTGATGCCCGACGGGAGTTACAAGACGTTGATGGGGAATCAGACGGTGGCGATCCACCCTAGTTCGGTGCTGTTTGGGAAGAAAGTGGAAGCAATAGTGTTTAACGAATTTGTGTTTACGGGCAAGGCATGGGCTAGGGGTGTTAGCGCGGTGCAATTGGATTGGGTGACCGAGGTTGTGGATGCTATCATGTAGACTGAAGTACTGGCTTCTCTTGCGTCTTGGGGAGTTCTAGTACATGCATATAGCGAACGATTCATATCTTGGTATACCGCCTCTGTTACCTCCTTCTACCCGCACCAGCACCTTCCTTGTCAGCCAAACTAACCACCTCTCCAATTCCAGCAGCCTCCTGCTCATCCTCAAGCGCACGAATCTCCTCCCTACAATCCCACCACTTCTCCTCCGCCCTCTCAAACGCCATCTTCTTGACCTCTTTGGGGCTCTTCTCCGCACTCCTTCCCTTCTTCTCCAGCTCCTCTAGAATGATATTCTGCCACTGCTCCGAGGTGCGTGCATAAAAGTCGCGTAGCGACTCAAAAGGCCGGGGGTGCGGCAACGTATCAGTCAGAGCTGAGATTTCTTCCTGGGGACCAAGGTCTTCGGAGTGAAAGGGAGCAACAGCCGGAGACTCTGTGACGCTGGTTGGTGCCGTTGATGCGGATTTGTTGTCGTCATCTTCGCCTTCTTCCTCTTCTTCAGAGTCGGACTCGTCTTCCTCGTCTGAATCGGCTTCGTCTTCGCTGCCCTGCCAGTCTTCGAGCTCGCGCTTGAAGATCTCGGTCACGCCGTCGAGGTGGTTAAGGTTCACGGACCAGAGCTCATCGAAGGTGAACTCGCGATCGCCCTTTTCGTAGGTGCCGCCGTAGATGTACAGAGTGTCGGCTTGCACGGTGAGAGCGGCGTTGAAGCGGGGGTGCGGGAATTCAAATATTTTTGGCTTCTCTGGACGCATGTCTTGTTCCTCTTCCTCTTCTTTGACTTTTCCGGCTTCGTCGTCAGAATCTGGGTCCGCAGAGACTCCGGCTTTCATCTCTAGGGCTTTGAGAGTGGCTAGAATCTCTTCTTCTGCTGCTTTTCCGCGGTCTCGGCGGTTGACATTGGCTTGTTGGGCGGCCTTCTTGTTTGCGTTCAGCTTTGGCCGACGCAGTGTAAGCGGCATGTATCGATTTCGTTCTACGTTCCAAATGAACAATTGATTGAAGAATTCCGAGTCAATACCTTCCTCGCTCTCTTCCACATCATGCACGCCACCAAACATGACTCCACGACCCTTGTGGTAAGCCATTGTGGCACCTGCGCGCGGTGGGTTCGGTGCGTTTGCCGGCTTCTTCCGCTTTTCCCATGACACAGTGGGCAGAGTTGTAGACGGCTGGTCTGCAGGTGGAGGTGTAACACGCAGATACCAAGTGTCATCGTGGACCTTTGGTTTCAGCACCATGCGCGAAGCTGGTCCGCCCCCGCCGTTCTTCTTTCCTTTGCCTTGCTGTTGCTGCTTTCCACCAGCCTGCGTCTTGACACGAGAGTAACCACCGTATATGACGGCGCCTTGATCATGTGGTAGAAGCGTGAAACTTGATCGAGCGTCGGGTATCGCACGAGCCGCCTGCAGCTTTGGTGTATGCCATGAGAAATTGACACAGTCGTAGATCCAGATGTCGTTCAGGTACTTCGTCGTTGCGGAAGTATCCTGGAAGCCACCGAAAAGGATAATGTACTGTTTGAAGCCAACCATGCGATGCCCGCTTCGTGCTGGTGGCGCAGCTGTTTTGCTCTTGCCCTCCATACGCGTCCATTCCCTATTCGACGGATCCAGCTTCCAGAAATCGTTGTAGTGGTAAAACGTACCTTGTTTGGGAGAACTGAACTCCCCACCAAACAGGTAGATTTCCTTGGTGTTTGCCGAACGACACCAGGCATGTCCAGATCGAGGAAGTGGCGAGTTGGGACTAGTGACCTGCTTCCATGCGTCTTGCTTGATGTTATAGATCATGAGATCGTTGAAGAACTTTGCGGTAGCTCCGTTGAAGTATTCTCCTCCAAACAAAAAGATTTCATTCTCATTCGCAGGGTTCGCAATCAAAGTACTCGACGTTCGTGCCGATGGCGGCTCGGCAGCTATTTCAGTGATGGCGTGATGTTGTTCCTGTTCTTTTGCGTACTGTGCGAGGATCGCATCAAGATCCACGTCTTCCGCATCAGAATCGATTTCCTGGGTCTTAGATGCGACCTTTTTGTCCTTTTTGCCTGCCTTCTTCTCTTGCTTGGCGGCCTTAGCAGCCTTGGCCGCAGCTTTGCCTCCTGCTGCCGCCTTTTTCTTATCTTTGGCCATTCTTCAATTCAGTTGACTCGACCTGCTTATCTGAAGGGCGCTATGAAGCGTCGTCCTGGTTGTGGTTCTGTGGGCTGGGAATTCTCCGCGATTTGCCCCTCAGTTGTTGGAAAATTTCCAATCTCCGTGGTGGTTCCCTATGGTTGCTCAACTAGGGCCGTGACTATGGGAATTAGTCGCACCTACGACTAAGTAGACGAAAGAGATCAACTTGCTATGCACAAGTGTTCCAGGTGCAGAATGTTACGTGCAGCTTGTTCACCATTACTAACCATTCGGAGCAGGCGTTACCGGTACGGAGCGCTCGTCGTTATCGATAACATTACAATATGTACCTATTCACTCCCCACTTGTCGTTTCACATCATAAACATTCAACAGAATGATCCAAGCCGCCAAGATCATCGAGCAAAGGAGCCACGTTATACCTGGTACATACTTACCAGAGCTCTGTATACCCACAAGAAATAACTTGATATAGGGAAGCTTCGAGTCACAGAGCACTTCTTCCAGGTACCCCGTGACTACTGTACGTAGTATCTCATCTTTCCAAGTCGGAGCGAGTAGCCGCAGAGCATTGTAGAATGAACTCCAAAAAGCCATATGGTAGTACAATCATTGACACGTCCAAAGCCAATCCCTCTGCGGGCACAATCCAGCTCTTCGCCCGCTCCGCTCTTAAAGCGGAGAAGCCAGCAGACTTTACGCCAACCACGCATCTCGAGCGATCCAAAACCCAACTTCCATGGCTCATCTACCTGCAAGGCGGGCCCGGCTTTGAATGCCGCTCCCCTCAAAATGTATCCTGGACACACAGCATCCTCGACAAAGGGTACCAAGTGTTGCTGCTCGACCAGCGGGGAACCGGTCTTTCGACGGCCATCAGCCAATCCAGCCTGCAGCTGCGGGGCGATGAAAAGGTACAAGCAGAATACATGGAGAGATTCAGAGCCGACAGCATAGTCAAAGACTGCGAAGCCGTCCGTAAAGCCCTAACAGCCGAATATCCAGACGAGAAGAAGAAATGGAGTATAATGGGTCAAAGTTTCGGCGGTTTCTGCTGCGTAACGTATCTCTCTTTCTATCCTGAAGGCGTGAAAGAAGCATTCTTATTCGGCGGTCTACCCCCACTACGAGACAACCCCGACGAAGCGTACGAGCGCTTGTACGAACGGATCAAGAGTAGGAACGAAGAATATTATCAAAAGTATCCGGAGGATGTGGGTAGGGTGAAACGCATCATCAAGCTTCTTTCCCGCTTCGGCGATACTACTGTGCGTGTCCAGGGCGGTGAGGGCTACCTCTCTGCACGTCGCTTCCTCCAGCTAGGCATCTACTTTGGCAAGCACGGTGGCTTCGACGACGTGCACGAAATGGTTCTGCGCGCTGATACGGATTTGACCCAATTTGGTCACTTGACGCGTCCCACCGTTCTCGCCCTCGAAGCAGCGCAGAGCTGGGATACAAATGTCATTTACGCGCTACTCCACGAGCCCATCTACTGCCAGGGTCAGGCTGCGAATTGGTCTGCTGAGCGCCTTCTGCCAAAGTACCCGGAGTTCTCCCTGGAGCGCGTCGACTCCCAGGAGCCGATTTATTTTACCGGCGAAATGATTTATCCCTTCATGTTTGACTGCTACCCTGAACTTACCAAGTTGAAGACTGTTGGGCAATTGCTGGCTTTGGAGAAGAGCTGGCCGAAGCTTTACGACGTGGAGCAGCTGAAGAAGAATGAGGTGCCGACTTACGCGGCGGTGTATATGGATGACATGTACGTGGACTTCAATTTGAGCATGGAGACGGCGAGCACGATCAAGGGGTGCAAGCCGTTTGTGACCAATATGATGTATCACAACGGGATTGGCGCAAAGACGGATGAGGTACTCAAGCAAATCTTCTCTTTGAGGGACGATGTCATGGATTAGATTACATAATGTCGAAATTGAAACTACCTGAAGCCATGATCCCTCATCGAATACACGTCATAAAGTTCATTGCTTCATGATCTTCTGTGCCTGCGCCAACTGCTCTTCCAAATCAATGTCCCATATCCACCTCATTCTCTTCAGATAGCTCTCCTCAATCTTGTCGAGATCGTCTCCAAACAACTCAAAGTCATACAGTTTGCCTGCCTCGTAACTTGTTGTAACATTTTTCTGCGTTCTCTCTCTCCTTACCTGGTCGAAGGCACAAAATGCTTGCTTCAGCTCTTCTATGCCGTTTGCTTCTTTGACCAGATTGGCGAGTATGTAAGCGTCTTCTATGCACATGCCAGCACCAGCGCCCTGATGCGGGGTTGTTGCATGTGCGGCGTCACCGAGCAGACACACGCGGCCTTTGGTGTAGGTGTCGCAAGGCGGGTGCATGAACAATGCCCAGATGTCAGGTTTTTGCATAGCGCCAACAATCTTTTGAACGTGGGGACCCCATTCGGCGAAGTCGGCCTCCATGTCTTCTTTCGAGGTGGTGACGACCCATTTCTCATCATCCCATGCATCGCGCGAACTGAACGCAACGACTGCGACTATTAGCAGTGTACGAAAGTTGGGGCGTGGCTAAGCGGACCATTCATTGTTTTGCCGTGCTCAATGGGAAAAGTGAGAAGATGCCCATGGTATCCCAAGTACATTTGACTGTTTCTGGCAACGTCATCGCCTAGCAGCGTAACGGCTTCGTCCATGGGTATCAACCCACGGTATGCGTATTTCCCGGAAAAGACAGCCTTGGACGCAGGATTGTCTCTGCCAACTAGCCATTTCCTCGTCAACGACTTGATTCCGTCGCACCCGATGACAGCAGTATGCTGTGCTGTGGAGCCGTCCGCGAACTTGAGCACCATGTTCCCAGACCCATCATCTGCCTCGTTCATGTCGACTAGTCTCTTATCGAACTTGGCCGCACCGTCCGGCACATGTTTGACTAGCTCGTCCAAAAAGCGAGCTCTGTACACACCACCGCGTCCTCCCTCCGAATGCATGGGCACCTCGAACAACGCGTCGCCAACCTTCTTGCCCTCTCTTACAAGGCCTTCTTTATCCGCCCTTCTCGCGTCTCCTACGCGGATCGTAAACCAGGAGTCTGATTTGGAACCATCTGCGTTCCCAGTCTTGCACTTCATGAAAGCTTGGTAAATTTTGGGCGACATGAGCTCCATTGCACGCCCTGCATTTGGTCCAAACGCAACGCCGGCGCCTATCTCGCCAAAGTGCGACGCTGCTTCGTAGATTATGAGAGGGACATGGTGCTGGAGGAGGGTTATTGCCAAGGCGAGACCCGATATTCCACCGCCAACTATGGCGAGTGAATACGGTTTCGAGGACGAAGTTGCAGAAACCATGGCGGTGTGCGAGCTGGTGGTCGGAGGCTCTGACTTTCTACACGAGAGTCGATGTTAGTCTACGGACCACCCGATGCATGCAATGATGGATGTGAAAGAAGATCGATGCTGTGTTCCTGCACATCTGCCTTGGTTCTCATCCGAAAGTTATACCCGATGAAGCGTGGGACGACAGACGTCACTTGGTGCGGTTTCATGCAGTAGTCGCTGCCGTCGTGTACAATTGTGGTCTTCACATGTTAGGCCGCGACGGAAGAAGCATTACAGGCATGAGTGCATTATCCGATGCCGAAAATCATGGGAGGAATCGAGCATTTCGCAAGGGCATAACTATTCGCTGCCATGTGGGGTGCAACAGGTAAACATGTGGGGTAGCTGACAGCCCGGGAATCATGTCGGCGTGCGTCCATGGAGGTGCGGCTAGACGATTTTCGATATGCGCTAAACCTGAAGAGTGCACCTTGTGCCTGCTGAATCGGGCTAACTGAATGCCGAACGACCTGGCAACATGCTTGCATCGAGCCTAAGGCCAAAGTAGCCACCCAGTCGTTGACGATATACAGTCAGTAGGCTATATATGTTTGTTCCCTATACATATCCCTTCTCACGTAAGTCATGTCTCTTATGTTGTCGTTGGAGCTGGTAGAGCGTGTCTCCCCAATCGTGCCTCTCCCTCTTCGGCATCACCATGTCGTCATTATAGGGATCTTCGCCCTTCATCATCATTATTTGCAGCTACGATAATCTAAACTTATTCCATGGGAGACACCGCTGTGAGTGTGGCTAACGTCGTGGTAGCTTTGAGTCCCTGTTGATCATCCGTTGCATTCCGAGAAGCCGGTAAAATCCGATCACCTATGGCGCCATCACAGTATGCTGCACCCCAGCCTCACAAAGAGGACGGGGAAAAACCTGTCACAGTGCTAGTCACTGGCTTTGGTGTAGGTGTAGTTCTATTACTCGATACCCCATCTGGGATTTCCACTGCTTGAGCTTCATATGCGTCATTATCGTCTCATACCCTTCTCTAGCCTCTCTACCAGCATCCTCTATTTGGTGATTTTGATATTTTCTGATATACAATCCGTCTGATCACTCAGTACTCTTGATATACTAACATCTACCTAGCCATTCTTGGCGAGAGTCCCCAAAAACTCCTCTTGGGACATCGCCTCTACGCTGCCCAGCATAATCCCCGTCTCACCCAAAAACGACACACCAATACACATCCATGTTCACCACGAGCCTATCCGGGTAGCCTATGACACCGTCTTCAAGCTCGTCCCCAACTTGCTACCACCCGCCAACCCCATTTACCCAGTCCCAGACATAGTCCTCCACATCGGCCTCGCAGCAGGACGAAACTACTTTGCCATTGAACAAGGCGCCCAAGGTCGCGGATATGGAAGGATACCAGATGTAGATAGCCAACGCTTTGACGATTCCACTGCAGAGAAACACTTCCCATCATCAAAGTACCCTACCAAGCTGACCACGAGCTTTGACACGGCGGATGTGCTTGCACGCTGGAAAGCGAATCTAGGCTATTCATCTATAGATGGTGCTACAATCGACGAAGGGTGCCCTGACGTGCGCATCAGCCCGAATGCCGGGAATTTCCTGTGTGGTTTCATCTACTACAACAGCCTCGCCCACTACTTTGGTATCAAAGAGGACGAGAGGCCCGTCATCTTCATGCATGTCCCCGATCTCAGCAGCAGCGAGGAAAAGTTAAGGGAGGGCTGGGAAGTGGCTGTCGCTTTAATCAAGGCGTTGGTGGGAACGAGGAGGAAAGCTGGTGGCAGTGTTGTTGATGGGAAGAAGCAGAACGGAGATTTAGCAAATGGGAAGGAAGAGATACAGACAGACAACAATTTTGCATAAGGTCTGTCATAGAATATGCCTCCGTAACCTGTTGATATTTGGAATAAGAAACTGAGCTTGTTGCTTCAACATCCTGGTCTGATCCATGGTTTGGACGGATCCGGCCACGTGCAACGGCTCATCCACGTAAGCATGGAGCTGTCATTTCACTGCCAAGTCGGCCATACAGGGTGTAACACATGTCCGAGGGGTCACGCGTGGTCACTGCAACTCAAACGCTAGTGGCAGATACCTAGGTAGACAAGTAGCATGCATCTTGGCAAAAAGGGGCTCAATACATTCCCAAGTCAATGACGCAAGGGAAAGAGGAGGTCATGTCTAAACTTATCGCTGATTAAAAGACAATGTCTAGTACAGACGGAAATACGCTCAGATACTCGAAATGGAGGCCTGTTCTACATTATGTGCTAAGAAATGCAAACGCATCGAGCTCAAGAGACGATCATCATCGCTTTCCCCATAGTCCTTGTTGTGTCTCTCGGATCCTTCGCTCTTGCTCCTGAATCATTTCTTCAGTCTGGCCATGACCGTTTCCCCTGCTATCGATTTCCATTGGGTCATCGGGCTCTTCTGCCGGCTGAGGAATGTTCGCATGGGGTGCTCCTCGCCGCGGTTCGGCCGATCGCTGGCCATCCATCATGCCCGCAGCACCACCTGCTCTAAGCTGGTTGATAGCACGGATTGTATCGATTGCAGCATGCAGTGTACGTCTAGCGTTAAAGTTCTTCTTAACGGTAGGAAGTAGATCCTCTTCGCCATCAGCGTTGTTCTTGCCGAGTTCGGTGATCCATGGATGGGAGAGCGCTTCGTGGGCTGTCATGCGTGCTGCGGGATCGACGGTCAAGCATCGACGGATAAATTCGCGCGCCGTAAGTGAGACGCCCCTCCAGTATTCTAGGGGAGTGAAGGAATAGTCGGCGACAAGAATGGCCTGCATCTCTTCGAGGTTGGAGTCGCGATCAAAAGGGGTATAGCCGCAGAGTAAGAAGTAGGTTATTACGCCAATAGCCCAGATGTCACTATAGATGTGTCAGCAATAGAATTCAGCTTCGATAAGGCTCTCTTACACTGGCTTGCCGTGACCAGTCTTTCTGAATATCTCAGGGGCCATATAACCTGGTGTACCACAGGTGGTGGTAAGGACATGAAACTGCTCTTCATCCATAATTCGAGACAGTCCAAAGTCGGCAATGAGGAGGTCGGCATTGTCCTCAGGTGTTCGGAACAACAAATTCTCGGGCTTCAAGTCTCGGTGCACAATGCCGTGGTCGTGAAGGTATGCAACTGCAGAAAGCGTGGCTCGGATTAGGTCGCCGGCATCAGATTCGTAGTAATTGCCTTTTCGACAGATGCGATCAAAGAGCTCGCCTCCAAGTGCAAGGTCAGTGACAAGGTAGACTGTGTTGGCGTTAGTCAGGCTCAGCTCGGTGTGAGTGGGCACGCACGGTTGTTCATCGTCTCGAAGTAGTCAACAAGCGTTAAGATGTTCCTGTGGCCCATGGAGACCCTCTTGAGTACCGCAATCTCGTTTCTGACCTGGCGCATGTTAGCCGATGTTTTCTCCGATGTCTCTATATTCAGCTGACCATGTGTTCTCGGCCAGCCATGAGCCGCTTGTTGATAACCTTTGCGGCATAGTACCTTCCAGTGTCGATGTGCACGCACTCCTTGACTACAGAGTAGCTGCCTGCGCCCAGTGTCTTTCCCGTTTTGTATCTGCAAGGCTGCACTTGGGCTGCAGCTTGTGGTGTCTGAGCCCCAGAGCCGCCGTTGGATGTTCTAGTTGCCATTTTTGCACTTGAGCCGAGGTTCGCAAACTGTATCTTGTGAACTTGTTACAGAGTAGTGCTAGACTCGGTGTGACAAGAAGGGTCTTGGGAGGGCGCAATCGGGCGCTGATGTCTCGTGCTGGGTATCGATTCGATGCGCGCAGTGGGATATTGGGCCGTGAACCAAACCGATTGAAATGCCAAGCGAACAGGAGAAACTTTGCCGCGGATATGAATGAGAGCAAGCAAAATAGAGCCTGAATTACAAGAAAAGGTTGGCGTGACGTGAAGCGTGCTGAGAGCTGGAGGGGTCCACACGATCCCCCGCTAAGTTTACCCTTGCCATTGCCAAGATGAGGTGAGTGCTGATTGGCCACTAGCTCAACGGACCAGCCGCACTCCCGGGCTGCAGGGCCACCATGTACCGAGAGTAGTGTGCAGAAGGTATCATTGGCAAGTCACTACTTCGACATGGCCAGGTTTCTATTGCCATTTATCTAAAATCTAGTACACGTCTACCGCGGGCCCTGTTGTTTCGAATGCGCGTAGAGCTAAGCAACAAGCGAGTATGATGGCGTCAAAATACGGTTTGGACGTGAAGGCTAGTCACCGTCGATGCCTTACGACTTGACAAGCAAGCTGTGGCCATCCATGTCTTCCGGCTGCTGAAGACCCATGGTCGCAAGCAGGGTAGGAGCGACATCACCTAGTACGCCGTCCGTCTTCTTCAGGTTCCAGCCTTCAGGGGCGTTCGCCATGACGAACGGCACCTTGTTGGTTGTGTGAGACGTCTTGGGGGTGCCCTCTTCTGTGAGCATCTCTTCGGCGTTACTGTCGAGTTGTCAGCTGCTTTCTTCATCGTCTAGTAGACCGAGAATCATGGCTTACCCGTGATCAGCGGTAACGAACAAAACGTATCCGCTCTCCTTGCACTGGTCGTACACCTTCTTGATAGCCTTGTCTGTCTCTGTGCAAGCCTCAATGGCGGCCTTGTAGACGCCAGTGTGGCCAACCATGTCTGGCGGTGCAAAGTTGTTCATGAGGAACTCAAATTTGCCCGTTTGGATGCGTTCGCAGAGCTTCTCGGCAACAGCCATGGCGCTCATCTTTGGCTCCAAATCGTATGTAGCCACCTTGGGCGAGGGAACCATTTCGCGCTCCTCGTTCTCGAACTGCTTCTCTACACCACCGTTGAAGAAGAAAGTGACGTGAGCGTACTTCTCGGTTTCTGCAACGTGACACTGCTTCACACCCTGTTTTCCAAGAGTCTCTGCGAGAACGTCTGTCATCCGCTGGGGCTCGAAAGCAACGTTGAATGTGTATTTGGGGTTATAAGACGTCATGGTGGTAAGGTGGATGTTCTGGGGATACGGGAAGTCGGGCTTGGGCGAGCGATCGACATCGCCCAAGAGCTGGGTGATCTCACGAACACGGTCAGAACGGTAGTTGAAAAAGAAGACAGTGTCGTTGTCTGCATGGACGAATCAGCGAGTAGACATGCAGGTGCTCGGCCTAACGACTTACCTTGTATTCTCCGCTCCTTTCCTCCCACAATGATGGGTTTCAGGAACTCGTCGTTCTCGTCCTTTGCGTATCGCTCCTTGATAGTTGCAACCGGGTCGCTGCTCTCCTCGCCCTCTCCAGTGACAAGACCTTTCATACCCAACTCGACACGATCCCATCGCTTGTCACGGTCCATGATGTAGTAACGGCCGACGATTGTGGCGATCTCACCGAGACCAATCTCCTTGGTCGCCTTCAGCAGAGTCTCCAGGTATCCAACAGCCGACTTGGGGTCGGTGTCTCGACCATCGCCAAAGAAGTGGATGTAGGCCTCTGGGACGCCCTGTGCCTTCGCAACCTTGAGGAGCGCAATCAGGTGGTCCATGTGGGAATGTACGCCACCGTCTGAGACCAGACCGCAGAAGTGCAACCTACCGTTACCGTCGATAGCACGCTGGAACGACTTCTTGATGTTGCCTACATCCTTCAACTTGTCGTTCTTAATGGTCTGGCCAATACGAACGGAATCTTGCCAAACGACGCGTCCTGCGCCAATGTTCAAGTGGCCGACCTCACTGTTGCCCATCAGGCCCTCGGGGAGGCCGACTGCGAGGGAAGAAGCCTCCAATTCGGTATAACCCTGCGCCGTCTTTGAGCCCTCCTTTGCAAACTCGTCCATGGTAGGGGTGTCGGCCGCAAGGATAGCATCGCCATCTTTGCGCGACTTCTCAGTCGCAACGCCCCATCCGTCGATGACGATGAGGACTGTCTTCTGGTCGACTTTCGCCATAATTACGGACCAATCTGGTGAGGTTCTGGGAGGGAGTGAAAGAACTCGAGGATATGCTCGAGCAGAGAGGTTCGAGGAGCGTGAAGAAGAAATTGGTGAGTTAGATGTTGACGGAGGGGCAGTTGGCGGGGCTTCGAAAAAGCGTGGCGGGCCGGAGGTCGACGCCACATTCTCTCATAAACCGATCCACCTGACCCCCACAACCCACGGTCGGAACTTATCTCGACTTACCAAGGGCCCTGACGCGATTTGGCGATCGATTTGACACCGGGAAATTCATATCAGTCAGCTACTGCGATAATCGTGCGCGAGAAGGTCGTCCAATCAGCAGCCTCTCCTTCAGCCCTACCCGTTCCAGGGGTGTCATCCCATACGACACGCTAGATAGCATTCGCCCGAACATCTTCCCAGGTCGGTATCAACAACCATGTCCGGAGCACCAACACCGTACGCGTCGGCATCGGCGCGCGCCTCAGTTCCACCTGCGGGTGTCGCGACGCCAGGCCAACCGCTCCCCACCTCAACAACTACTCCGGCGCTCCCTGCGCCCTCTACTTTCGATGTACTCCCTGACCTCCATAAGCTGCTCAAGCGAATACTAGAGACATCTGCTCAACCGCCAGCTGCCACTCCCACCCCTGCGCAACTTTTGACAGACGGCCCGCTGGAGATTCAACATGTCGCGACAGCCGCAAACGACATTCGTCTTAAGATACAAAAGGCACGACGCGCAGTCACGTCGTTACCAGATATAGATCGCACGTTGGAGGACCAGGGAGATGAGATTGAGGACCTCGAGATACGCATCGCCCAGCTGAAGGCTTCTCTGAAGGAGCTAAGCCAGCCAGCCGCTCAAGTAGAGGACAGAGATGGAGACCAGAGTATGACTGGCTGAGACGCCGCCAGGACTACCATTGATCCATTCTAGGACGCATGTCTGTCGACTGCATGGATGCGCTCGACTTCGCACTCGCTCAAGAATCCTGAGGTATGTGGGCACGGGCATGCCTAGAGCTAGCATTGATGTGTGAGCTAGGTTCGGTAAACCTTCAACCGTACTTCACTATCCGCAAGAAGACGACGCGTCTCTTCAAGCGCGTCAGTACCGCGTTATGCCCAGAACAGCCGGCGGAACCTCGTCCTCAAGGCTCGTATGGCTACGCAACGTCGCATCAAGTCTGGACGCAACCAATAATGTTCCTAAGGGGGGTTCGTGTTAAGAAAATGACATACAGTTCCGAGTCAAACAAACGTCAGGTGGCCTTTCCTCCCAGAATACAACCAGTTTGTATAGATGGTGAGCAGACAAACAGCAAACATATCCATTAGCCTGAAGGATTCTTTTGAGGCGCCACTAGGCGGCCAATTAAGATCGCCACGTGTTGGTGCTTTCAATCGTGTTTCCAATCTCAGCCTCCTCCTTTCACATGTTACATGTCAACATCATCATGCCCCTAGGGCTATTTTAGCCTTATAAAAGTTACGTCATGGACATCTTCTACAGTTGCGCCGGTCTCTTATATGAGCAAGCCATGCTAGAATGTTTGACCTCGGTTTCGTTTAGGTTCAGCGTGGTGCCTTGGCAGACTGCGTCCTTCGCTCAGGGTCTACTCCTGCGCTTTTACACATCGTCCATTCCACATTCCTCGCAACTAACTACATCGTAGCTACATGAGTATTGCTGCTAGACACAGTTTGTGCACTTCTAAAGGGTGCGCAACTCTCCCCTTAAGCGACGCGGCATGTTAGTAACCTTTGTACCACATCACAGCACTGTGGCTCATGCCAAGGCATTGATTTCCGAATGAGTGATTCCCGGTCAAATCTGAGCGCTGCTCAGCAGCATACGCATAGCTCCGCCTCTGCACACATTGCTGACTTGCACGCTCCCACTGCCGCGACAACGCCTGATTGCATCCAAGCTATCATCACCAACACACTATTGTGCTCCTTTCTTGTGGAATCACGTAACAGAGGGACATTGGCTTAAGTTATAGACTCGACTTCGTCTGCTGACTTCTCAATCGCTGAACCATACAAGCACGAACCTTTGGATCTTAGCACAGGATTTATCCGACTAATCGAAATCGCATGTTCTTCAGCAGAGAATGAAGAAAATGATACAATATACTACCGGACTAGACATACATTAGTTCGTACGAATTACGCTTGTCTATCTTACCTCTGGGGTCCCTCTACCACCTTGCATGTGATCACGCTGGATGGGAAGCCTTCCATAGTGCGGCAGAATCTTTGGGATTGCACAATATGCCGAGCTCTCGAATCTCAAGAGCCGCAAATCTTGGCATGCCTCCGGATGTCAAACCATTCCAATTTGACCACGTTGTTGGCTCTATCTGGATCGATGCGTTGAGTATTAATCAGGACAACCCCATAGAGAGAAATCATCAGGGGCAACAGATGGATGAGATATCTTCTAGAGCGCAGTACGTGGTTGCGTGGATGGGCACGAACGCAGTCTTGGCCTTGCACTTCCCCAACCTCTCTTTGGTCCGATTAGAGGATATGAAAGATAGCACGGAGCAGTATGAGTTTAGTGGGTCATCGTTCTGGAAACGTGTCTGGATCGCACAAGAAGCATAGCTGGCGCAAGACTTATGCCTCGTTGCCAACGATACCGCTGTGAGTCGATTCATGCTCACGAAAGAGCTGAGATTCCATCTTCGCTATAGGGATAACACGACGTATTGGAAACTACTACGAGAGACATCAGTGGAAGACAACTGGGCCCAATTCGACAAACTTTGGATGTCGAACAACATCTACCGCTTTCGTCACAAAGAGTGTTCATGCCGGCGGGACCGTATGTATTCTCTCCTCGCAATGTCCCAAGAGGAAGGAAAACTGAATATTGATTACAGCGTTTCTATGGCTCGACTAGCCCGCGATGTGCTATGGCTTTACGAAAGAGGACGTCTGCGTTTGATGTATTTTGATCGTCCTACAAAGCATTGCCTCCCCACGACCATGTCCGACCGTCTCGCCTTTCCCGAAGCCAATGCACATGTATGATTCGGCCCTCATCAGGTATAGTTAAGCCTGGAAGTTCAGGCCCGGCAATGATGAAGGCTTCCACAGGACAAGCCTTCCAAAATATGCCTTCAATGCACCCTTGCGGATAGATCCCAAGGCGCCTTACTAGTGACCAACGCGAAGTTATGCGCATCGTGCAAAACGTGACATGGCGGAAAACCCAGAGTAAGAAGAAATACCAGTCTCAAGTTTCGAATAGGTCACACGAATTTGGAACGTAATCTAGGCTGCGCTGCACTCTGCGATGCTCAGCCATATCCACAATCACTACATAGATATCCCACCAACAACGTACATGAGTGTTGCACCGTCGTCCACCACACAAAAAAAAGGTAGAGCTCTATCCCTACCCGAGACACACCCCGCGGAAAAAATAAATCACCTGTCCCGTGCCAGACTCGAACTGGCGGCCTTGGGATATCTACTAGTGCACTAGCAGTCATACATGAAGATATGAGACCCACGTGATAACCAACTACACCAACGAGACTTTTCAAGCTAATGCTTGAGTTGATGGAAGTATTGTATGCCTTGAATAAAAATATTAAATATATATCATGGTTGCAAATCAACTCATAGGAAAACGTCCCAAGATGTGTAGGTTGAGGGGAAGATGGTGGGGCGGGGAGAAAGAGTCTGCGTAGTGAGGGGCTGTATGGTTGGACCTAGTGGGAAAGTGGCTGCAGGACTTAGGTGGGGCGGGGATAGAAGAACCATGGGCTGGAATGAATTGAAGTTAAAAGATGAGGGGGGTTCAACTTTTGAGAACATTAGAATTATGACCATGGCGCGTTAAATCTATCTATCTGTACAATGTAAGGCAAACCGACAGGTCGTTGATGATAATATTATGACCCGTTCTCTCTGCGAAAAAAAGACTGGGCCGTTTGGAAAACGTCAAACTCCATAGGCGATGCAAGAAAAGAAAACGCCGAGTAAACAATCCTCACCTTCCAATATCGTTGCTTGTCTGTCCTCAGCCTATGGCCCAAGTCGCTGCCCGCCGTCTGGACTCCTGCTACCTAACGGAACGCTCGTTGTCGGCAGAACGCCATAGCGCCCGTACGTCTTTTGGTCCACGCTAACGTAGTGCGGTAGTCGTCCCAAGAGGTTCAGCTTTGTTTCGATCCACCTCAGGATCTTCTCGTGTGGGACGAGAAACTTGATGTATCCAGTGGCCCAGAGGTAACCGAGGCCTGCGCCGCAGAGATGGCCAACCAGGCTGACGTACGGGACGAGGATGCTAGTCAAGACGATGAGGATGAGCGGGGTGGTCCAGGTGGGAATTTTGTAAGGTCCGACACTGGGGAAAGTCAGTGGTGGAGTTGTGGAAGAGGGGGCGTTAGTGTACCTGAAAGAGGGGTTTGTCTTGT
Source organism: Paradendryphiella salina (assembly GCA_900634815.1). Classification (NCBI taxonomy): domain Eukaryota; kingdom Fungi; phylum Ascomycota; class Dothideomycetes; order Pleosporales; family Pleosporaceae; genus Paradendryphiella; species Paradendryphiella salina. The sequence continues at coordinate 21,004 of LR132171.1, read as the reverse complement.
GTGTCTTCATGACTTCGGCTGAGAGTAGGAGGAATACCCATACACTGCGTTGTGTTAATTCTTGATTTCAATCTTGACGTGCCGTTGTCTGTGTACCTCGCGCCCATAACGGCCGTATTGCTCCTCAGAACGAACTTCTCAAGCAACGTGTATACACCTCCTGGTATCGTCCCAAAAGCTGCCATGTAATTAGCTTCAATGTTCAATCCTATTCTCCCGGAAGATCTCACGCCCAGTAAACAGCGCCAATGTGACTAGTGTTCCGTATTCGGATTCGAAGCGCTCGACGAGTGGTGTTACAGCGACAAGATTGAAGATCATGTGGATGAAGTTCCAATGCAGGACGGGAAACAAGTTGAGTCGGTGCACTATAACACGGGATATATTAGCATAGTTTCCACCCTAGATAAGCAGGAAGCCGTCGTAGTCCCACTTTCGTATGCCGAAGCAAACGACCACACAAGCCACCAAGCCCCATATCCTTTCTTTGCAGTACTCAAAGAAAACACATACTCTGGGTCAAGTCCATCTTAGCCGGCTCCAACCGCCCAAGGTCCCGTATCCAGGGAAAGGGAATCGTCGCAATCCATAATCCTACAATGGCGGCAACCAGTACTTTGGTGCAGAAGGGCAAACGCAGAATATACGACCGTATGCGTGCGGGGTTGAACTGGGGCAGCGAAGTTGCGGGCATGGTCGGAGCGGCGCAGTGGTTGATAGGCAAGCGCGTCGTTGCTGCTGCTGCTGCTGCCCGGCGGACAGAAGATTAGTACAGGACTAGGGTCCAGGGCCGCGTCGCGCTAGTGACGATCCTCCCGCCGCAGTCGTCTTACCACCTTCCAAGACGGATTGGGTGGGATGCTGGGCAGTGAGACGGACACGACTCCTTTTCCGTTTTTCTGTTTTCCTGCAGTGCGCAATTGAGAGGTCATCATGGCATTGCTCTGTAAGTCTTGCGATTTGGAATAGGGTCGACGTCACGGCTAACTTGCGAAGCATCCTTGCTGGCGCTCCGGCAAGATAAACGGCTACTGAAGATACCGCCCTACCTCTCCGCTCTGTTGATCATCGTCGGCATAGGATGGCTATTGGTACTTCCGCTGAACGAATACTCGCGGAGGACATATATATCTGAGAATGCGCTCTTGCCCGGACAAGTGCACACGTACTTTACCGGCAGCGAGCACAACGTCTTCCGAGCCTATCGCCATGAGGTCCATGGATTAAAAGATAAGCCTGTCGCAGAGTGAGTGTTGTCACGCAAACAGGCGACTGCAAAGCTGACGTGCCAAAGACGATCTCAAAAGCTCGAAGCCATCTTCCACGAACAGAACCTCAAAGTCGCAACACAGCACTACAACTACACCGTCTCGAACCGCACAATCGAAAATGAAAATGTCTACGCTATCCTTCAAGGCCCTCGCGCCGATGCTACAGAGGCCATTGTGCTAATCGGAGCATGGAAGAACATGGCCGACGAGGTCAATAATTCCGGTGTCGCATTGGTCCTCACACTGGCGCGTTACTTCAAGCGTTGGAGTCTTTGGAGCAAGGATATCATCTTCCTTATCCCCGGAGACAGCACAATCGGGTCGCAGGCCTGGGTCGATGCCTACCACGAGGGACACGACAAGCGATATGTCCAAAGCTTGAAGATCAAGAGCGGGGCATTGCAGGGTGCTGTTGCTATCGACTATCCCGCCGGTCCATGGGGCCACCGATACGATAAGTTGCATGTTGTGTACGATGGTATCAATGGCCAGCTGCCAAATCTTGATTTGTTCAACACCGCGGTTCAGATTGCGTCCGGGCAATTGGGTGTTGGCTGTGTGATTCAGCGTATGTGGAACCACGGCGATTCATACAAAGAGCGCCTCCAGACGATGCTTCGAGGTATGCTTTCGCAGGGTCTGGGCCACGCGACTGGACCTCACTCTTCATTCATCCCATATCATGTCGATGCCGTTACGCTGGTGACAGTCGGAAATGGGTGGCATGATGAGATGTCGCTTGGAAAGACTGTCGAATCGCTGTTCCGAAGCTTGAACAACCTCCTCGAGCACTTCCACCAGAGTTTCTTCTTCTACCTCTTGTTGCAAGACAAGCGCTTCGTCAGTATTGGCACATATCTCCCGTCTGCCATGATGATTGCCATCAACTTTAGTATCGCAGCAATGGCTCTCTGGGTCAAGAGTGGTCGTGCTGAAGAGCCCATTGGAAACCCTGCAGCTACCAAGCCAGAAGCTACAAAACCCAGCAGCCCCATCTCTTCGACCGAAAAGAAAGCCTCCGGGAAAGAAGAAAAGCCCAAGGAAGACGAAGCTACGAAAGATGAAGCCACGGAAGATGAAGCCACAAGAATGGACCCCGCGAAAAACGAACCAACCACCAAACTCGTCGAGCAAAACGGTTCCCTGGCCATCGTCCCCGGCGCCTCCACAAAGATAACAGAACGCCATCTGCTTCTCCCCCTCGTCCTTGTGCTAACCGCCCACGCAACCGGCCTCATCCCCTTATATCTCTTCAACAACTGGGACGCTACCAAACTCGTCGGCCTCTTCATCACAGCCTGCAACCTAACCACGCTCGCCCCCGTCGCCATCACATTCCTCCTCTTTTGGTCCGCGCCCGACATCCTCACCCCCCAGGCCCTCTGCCTGCTACAATGCTTCTCGCTGCTGCTGCTCGGTATGTTTCTCGCCGCGCTCGCCACGCTGAATTTCTCCCTCAGCGTTATCGTGGGCGTCGCGTGTGTGCCGTTGAGCTTTGTGCGCCAAAGTACGAATAGCGGGGCTACGGCTATGCAACTCCTTCTCCTTGCGCTTCTGAACCCTGTGCTGGTTGTGCAGATGGGATCCAAGGTGCTGGGGGCGGATTTGGCGCACGTTTTGGTGCAGAGCGCGATTGGTTGGCATGTTTGGGGCATGTGGACACAAGTCGTGTTTTGGCTGGTTTGGTTCCCCGCGTGGTTGGTTGGTGCGGTTGTTGTTGCGACGGGTATGTGGGAGTAGGTTGGGCATAGGAGTGGTGAAGAGGAGGGAATTATGTAAAGGGGTTGTTGTACAATATAGCATGGAAGAAAACTGACTTGTCGGAAATATCATGAGTGGCATGTGAAAGAGAATGGTGGAATGGTGTCATGAGTCTTTTCGTTCACCAGCCGTTTCACAGACTGTGCTGGTGATTATCTACGATTACATAGTGCGCAAGCCTCCTTGTTGCAGCGGTCTGCTAGTCGTCCACGGACTGAAGGCCGCCTCTCTTTGCAAGGTAACTTCACATGATTGCTACCGACAGGTATCGTCACCCGCTCAAGCAGCCCAAACGTCCTTGCCTACGCCCTCGATCCAGTTGCCCAGCTGGTTGACGCTGGCATCCCACTCCTTCAACCGTGTCCTCATGCCCTCAATCTGCTTCATGTCCAGCACCTTTGGTTGTACCCAGTTGATTCGCGCAATCTCGGCGACCTGGTCAATCTGACCTTTCAGCAAGCCCAGGCTCAACGCCTTCATGATCAAATGCTCAATCTCGTTGGGCTGTACCTTGGTCTCTTGTGAGATTTCGGAAAAGGTCATGGCGCGGTCGTGTGGTGGGCGGCGGAAGACGGTCTCTGTGAGGGCGGAGAGCGAGATCTTCTGGTAAAGGAAGGTCTGGTGCTCCTTGAGGAGCGGGACCTTGGTGATGTTGTTGGAGAGGACGTCGTACGCCATCAGGTCACCCCGGTTAAAGGCAAAGAGAAGATCGCGCAGCCATGCGTGCGGGGTGTTGGCAAGTGAGTCGAGGATGGGGTGTAGTAGCAACTCTCCGAAGTTGTAGATGGAGTCGGAGACGAGGGCGGCGATGCTGAGGTCGTAGGCGCGGGACTGGCGTTCGCGGAGTTCCAGGTCGTTGAGGTCAACGCAGGCAAGGAACAGCAGAGCGTTCTTGTAGTATGCGGCGAACTCGTGCTTGGACTTGTAGTACTCGGCACTCGCACGGTAGAAAGAGGCATGGACGACGGTCTCGACCGAATCGAAATGCTCAATGATCTGCTCGCATTCTTCTAGGTTCTTCTTTGCACCCTCCTCATCCCGTAACCGCAGCTGTATGCTGGCAGCAGCGACTGTGGCGTATACGTATGCGTCTTGCGAGGCGGGCTTGTTGACACTCTTTGCGAGATCGTTGACGAATGTGAGGCGCTCCTTGTCATCTGCAGAGGTCAGCATTGCGGAGATGTCTACCCGCGTGGCTCCACATACCCTGATACTGTGACGCTGCATTCAGCCCCAAGGTCACGAGCTTGAGCTGGTTGATCTTGTTGGCAAACGTCTTGATGAAGTTCTCGAAGAAGGGTATCCGCTGCTTGGCACTCCCAGGGTGATCGAAGAACTCGATAAGCTTGTCTGTCAGTTCGTGCCATAGCTTTCGCTCCCAAAAGTCCTCAAAGACGATGAAGTATTCCTGCAGCTCTTCCGGTGCCTCGTCCCGCGCGTCGCCAAGAAGGTTCGGGATGGCGTCTGTATCCATGGCCATGATGGCGGCGGGTATGCGTGAGAGTGTAAAGGTCGGGGGTATAGCTGGCAGCTGCGGAAGACGGTTGTGTTGGGGCGGAGCACAAGAGCGGGCGGTATGTTTGAGTGCGGGATGCGTTGCTCTGATGGCGTTGCGGCGGAAGCTACGATTAGCGCATACTGTAGCGCCAAGCCGCAGCACCACCGACGTCCCTTCGTCCCAGCTACTTCGCAGGAAGCTCTACACGACATCTCAGCAGCCATTGAACGCCGCCACCATGCTGCCACTCCGCTGCGCTCGGTCGCCAGTGGCGCTGTCGGCTCAACTGCCCTCCAAGCGCGTAGCCAACTTCTCCACCTCCGTCTGCCGGCAACAACTCAACTCGGATGTCAGGATAACCAGGTGCGATATATCCACCCGCGAGGCGCCAAGAAGTTGCTGACAGCTGCATAGGACTGGAAAGCCCATCCTGACTGTTTCTGGGGGAAGATCCTCGCTCGGAGGTGCGCTGCGATCCGCGTCGACTTACTAGACGACCCGCTCACACAAATGCAGGATACACCGCGACCGTCTTCGGGGCCACTGGATTCCTGGGACGCTACATTGTGAACAGACTGGGTGCGTCAAAATGCCTGCAAAAAAAAAGAAAGGGGGGAATGTTGCGCTAACCAAAGGAAACAGCTCGTTCGGGATGCAATGTAATCGTGCCTTTCCGGGAGGAGATGGCGAAGCGTCACTTGAAGGTTGCAGGAGATTTGGGTAGGGTTGTCTTCATGGAAATGGATCTCCGAAACACAGCGTCCATCGAAGAGAGCGTGCGACACTCTGACATTGTTTACAACCTTATTGGCCGTGACTACCCCACCAAGAACTTCGACTTGGAGGATGTACATGTCCACGGAACAGAGCGTATCGTTGATGCCGTCGCCAAGTACGACATCGACCGATTCGTGCACGTCTCATCGCACAGCGCCCAGCTCGACTCACCGTCCGAGTTCTACCGCACCAAGGCTAGAGGCGAGCAGGTAGCCCGTTCCATCTACCCAGAGACCACCATCGTCCGACCTGCGCCCATGTTCGGATACGAGGACCGTCTTCTCCACCGCCTCGCTTCTCCCACAAACGTCATCACCTCCAACAACCTAGAGGAGCGCCTTCGCCCCGTTCACGTTATCGATGTCGCCATGGCTCTCGAGCGCATGCTCAATGATGACTCCACTGCTGCCGAGACGTACGAACTCTACGGCCCTACAGAGTACTCCATGGCCGAGATGAATGAGCTCGTCGAAAAGGAGGCCATGAAACCGCGTCGCCACGTCAACATCCCCAAGCGCCTCCTTAAGCCCATCGCACACTACGCGAACAAGCTGCTCTGGTGGCCCGTTCACTCAGCTGACGAGGTTGAGCGCGAGTTCATCGACCAGGTCATTGACAAAAACGCCAAGACCTTCAAGGATCTGGACATTGAGCCCGTCGAGCTGAAGAGCTTGACTTTTGAGTACCTTAGGGGATACCGAAGCTCGAGTTACTACGATCTACCGCCCATGAGCGAGAAAGAGAAGAAGGAAGAGAAGAAGTTTCTGCATGTCATTGACGACCAATAGACAAGCAAGCTTTGTACATATTTGAGCTTATGTATTGCCACGGTCTCTAGAATCCAAGGCCTTTTTTCTTTTCTGTGCAATCAAAGTCTACTGAGAAAAAAAAACAATAAGCTCTGAGTTGAGTGGGGTATCATCCTTCGTCTTTCCAATCATTGATTTATACCTCGTGCTTTCCTCTCTGCCGCCAACTCCTCCAAATACCTCCTCAGCAACGCTTCCGTGCTTTCCGGATCATCCCGATCCCGACGCTCATCCCAATGTCGATAAAACTCCAACACTACCTCGACGGCAATTAAAGCAATAATCGCCCATTCGAGCCTGAGCCCGTGTTTTTCACTCAATTGCTCGCGCAATACACTCGCAATCTCTTGGGCAAAGCCAATCTTCTCGTTGAGCACTTTGATCCGGACTCCGACGTCCAGTGCCCGCCCCACTTGGTCGTAGTACTCGCCTAGCCCCAGCTCGTGCCGCGAGTCCCAGAAGATGTCGGGCATGGAATCGGTGAGCTCAGAGTAGAGATTCAGCTGCGCACGCAGCGAGAGGAGTTCGCCTGTCTTGCGTAGGATGAAGGAGCGGGTGAAGGGGGCGCTGCGGCGGGTGGAGAAAGTCTTGGACGAGGCAAGCATGGTGGGGATCTCGCGGGTGGAGTGTTGGTATGCTGATAAAAGGGTTTCTAGGACGGCAAGCTTGGTGCTGCGGGCGAGGCCGGAGGAGAAGGCGATTTTCGCGAGGACTGTGTCTACTTCATGGCGTTGCTGGTTGGGGTCGTCGGTGTGAGATGGCGCAGGGTGATCCGATGGTGGCTCGGCTTTTGTGCCTAGGACAATGGTGTCGCCGACGACTTCGCTAGTCTCTTTGCCGGGGTCTTCGAGGTAGTCGAGATCTTCGGTTTCGAGAAGATCAAGATGCGATCCCTCTGCTGCTGCTGGGAGTATCTGGTTGACCAGCTTCAATGCTTCTCTTTCCCGGACATTCCAGGTTACTACCGTTCCGGAAGGGAAGATGAAGATGTCGCCTTGCTGGAAGTCCTTGACTTCTGAGGGCCTGTCGGAAGTTTGCACGTGGATGACTTGAGGGTATAGCCCTGTTTGGAAGGGATCGAGCTCGTAGCCCTGGGCTCTGACTAGTCGGGCGGCCGTAGAGATGTCGTACGTCTCGGCTGCGCAATACGCAGTTACGGTCTTGGTCTGGGCATCTGGGTCGATGAAGCGTGTCCTTCCTCTTGACTTCACAAAAGCCCTAGATCTCTGTGCCTCTACTGCTACGCTTCGCAAGGATGATGTTTTGGCAGCATTCTTGCGGCCGGCTTTACGGTCTGCCTTCTCTTGCGACTCTTTTCCTGATTCGTCTTTTCCCGACTCCTCTTGATTGGTAGCCTCCTCGTGCTTCTGGGTAAAATCTATCTTTTTCCTGCATGTCGCCGTCGACGAGAAGGGAGTTTTTGCGGGGGTGGGCAGTAATTGAGTGGGCCGGGTTTTACGTGGCAGGCGCGCAACGGGAGCAAGACATCGTGTCAAGCTATGGAATGCGTAAGGTCGAATACTCGTCATCGCCAGCGCAGGAGCGTCTCGGACATAATTTCCAGCAAAGAGCGACTAAGGCAGGCGATCAATGCTGAGGGTTGTGGAGCATTGCGGAGGAAAGCATAGACCCTTGCAAGTCCGCGGGAATCGGCTTGGCCAGCATCATAGGCCTAGATCAACGGGGCATCATCACAAAGACTCTCTCACCTCTGCACGCGCCGGAGCTTTTCCTCGGTCTCTACCACGCCTGCCGCAGCTCATGCCGCCAGCATGGCTGCGGATAACACCGACCACGAGTCCCACCTTGAGAAGGTAGCCAGCGAAGAAGCCAAGGACAACGCCGAGCCGGACTCGGAGGAAGAAGAGGAAGAAGACGACGACGACGATGTCGACGAGGAGCCGAAGCTCAAGTACAGTCGCTTGACGAGAGACCTGGTGCCGGTGTATCGAAATGGCGACGCGACAGCCACCTTCGTGGTCGCGGGGGACAAGATGGTACGGTCATAGCTCCAAGCTTCCAAGTGCATGAGTATTGCAGGCTGCAAGGCATATGCTAAGACTGTATATAGATTGTAGGCACCCATAATGGCAATATTGTGAGTCTCTAGAGCTTCCCGGGCCTTTACTGCCATACTGATATGAACAGCACGCCTTGAGCATACCTTCATTCCAAATCCTACGGACCTACAATGCGCATCCTGCTGCCTCAGTAACTGCCCTCTCGGTGTCGCCGCTACTGGCTTCACAGCCCTTTGTACCGACTGCCTCAGATCTTAGGTCTACCGACCAGACAAATGCATCTCCTCGACGGACTGACTCCCCAGCCGGTAACACTTCGTCTCCCCGCACGCCGCGACACGCTCAAGTACCCTCTACGCCTTCCAACCAGATATACATAGCTTCTTCTTCCATAGACGGTCATGTGTGTGTATCCTCCCTCGTCGACCCAAAGGATGTCACGCTGCGAAACTTTGGCCGCCCTGTACAAGCAGTTGCCCTCTCGCCCGACTACAAGAACGATCGCTCATACCTGTCTGGAGGACTGGCCGGCGAGCTAATTCATACCGTCGGCGGACCTACTGGCGTACGATCCAATGCAAACACCAGTTCGGCATCTCAAACAGCACAAGGATGGCTTGGAGCGATTGGCTTAGGTGGACATGGAGGCAGGGATACCATCCTACACGCGGGAGAAGGCACCATCACCGCTATCAAATGGTCTCTCTCTGGCAAGTTTGTGGCATGGTCAAACGAACATGGCGTCCGCCTCATGCGAACAGACCTTCACCTTGATAGTGCAGATTCGGATGATGCCTGGAAGAGAATAGGCATCGTCGAGAAGCCAAACCGCCGCATATGGCAGGATATGGCCAGCGTATGGAAGGCACGGATAGAATGGATCGATGACCGATCACTCGAGTCTGACGATGACGCTATCATAAGCATGAATGGCCATCATCTTGCCGATAAGGCTGATGCTACGCTACCGCACAACCGATCACCCCAATCAGCCAAAGGCGAGAAGAAGAAGAATTTCGAAAAACTCATTATAGGATGGGGTGACACAGCCTGGATCGTTCACGTACACCCTGGAGGGGCCGGTGTCGGCCGCAACGTGGGTGAGAGATCGGTAGGAAGTGCCGATGTCATCCGTTGCATCACTTTCGACGACTGTATTGTTTCTGGCATTTCGCTCTATACCCCTTCTTTACTTCTTGTTCTTGCATACCGGACGCGCGACGACGATGACAACCCTGTCTCCGGACCAGATACGACTCCTCGTGGCGGAAGACATCGTCGCACAAACGGCCTTTCTCCGGAACTCAAACTCATAGATGCTGCGACCTCGGATGAAGTCGAAGTTGACTCCTTAACCGTTAGTAGATACGAGACCCTCTCGGCTGCGGACTACCATTTGGGTACTTTATACGTGCCACATCCGAAGATATTGACCCCTGCGCAAAGAAGTGCGTTGGAAGCTATCGGAGGAGGAATATGGGATGTTGGCGCTAGTGCGGCGCGCATATTCAGTTCCGGAGCAAGCGTAATGAACCTCCCAATCGGCTCCGATAAGCCACCGTCGAGGGCACCGTCCATGTCTTCGGCCAGCGCTGGAAATACTGCTGGCTCCATCTCCACCAAACGCCAACCCCAGGCACACCCGAATGCCGCTAGTGCAGGTCTAAAAGTCTTCATACAGAGTCCCTACGATTGCGTATTGGCCATCAAGCGAGAGCTCTCGGACCATTTCCAGTGGGAATTGGAGCACGAAAACTTCAAAGACGCCTGGGAGCTACTGGAGGACCACCCCGAAATCGTTTCGTCTGTCTCGCAGGTATCTTCAGACGCCTCTGATTCTGGGACTCCAGTACGGCAGCAAGGAAGCTTGCACGAATTTTTTGCCGATGACACCGAGTCTCAGACGACATTGTCTGCCACCAAAGCCAATCAAAATTCAGTAGTAGAAAAGGAGAAGCGTCGAATCGGAGACCTATGGGTACAGCAGCTTGTTAGCTCTGGAGACTGGAAACAAGCGGGTAAGGTTGCCGGGCGCGTACTTGGCACTTCTACGCGATGGGAACATTGGGTGTGGAAGTTTGCGCAGACGAACCACTTCAATGAGATCTCGCCGTACGTTCCCAAGAAGCCTATACAACCACCACTGCCATCGATGGTCTACGAGGTAATTCTTGGCCACTACATCATACATGATCGCATATGCTTCAAGCACTTGCTCGAAGACTGGGATCTGGAGCTGTTCGACATTAACAGTGTCATCGAAGCCATCAAGAGCAAACTCTGTGCTGGTGATATCGCCGAAGAGTCTATTGAGGGTGATGTGCAGGGGCGGGACTGGCGGATACTGCAAGATGGCCTAGCAAAGTTGTATTTGGCAAGTGGCCGGCAAAGAGAGGCACTACGCTGCTACATCCGCCTACAGAACGCGGAGGCTGCTATGACCCTCATCCGCGACTTCCATCTTGTGGAAGCCGTACGTGATGATATTCCTGGCTTCATTATGATGGGTGTTACGAAAGAGCAAATGAAGTCGGCATCGACAAAGTTGGAAGAGTTGGAAGAGGCATCAGCGGAAGCTATCAGTGTCCTTGTGGAGGAGGGCTGTCGGGGTACCATTCCAGCCAGTGACGTCGAGGATCAACTGCATGCGAAGGGGCCATCATTCAGGCCCTTCTTGCACTTCTATTTGCGAAAACTTTGGAAGCCGGAAACGCACGAGCGGACTGGGAAAACAGCTAAAGAACGGGTAGCTGAGGACCGTTTGGCAGCCGATGGCAAGCTTGTGGCAGAAGAATTTGCAGACCTTATGGTCGAATTATTCGCGGAATACGACCGGCCATTGCTGATGGAGTACCTACGCAAGTCCCAAAGCTACGATCTGAGTAAGGCTACTGGAGAGTGCGAGAGGAGAGAGTACATTCCAGAACTTGTGTAAGTGTTGATCCCTCATATCATCACTGCGATCGAGTAGCTAACCTTTCTAGACATATTCTCTCCAAGACGGGTCAAACGAAACGCGCCCTTTACCTTATTATCGAGAAGCTATCTGACGTTAGCTTTGCTATATCGTTTGCCAAGGACCAGGACGACCCTGATCTCTGGAATGATCTACTGGAGTACTCAATGGACAAGCCGCACTTCATCCGCGGTCTCCTCGAAGAAGTAGGCACAGCAATCGACCCCATTAAGCTCGTCCGACGCATTCCCGAAGGTCTTGAAATCGAAGGCTTGCGCGACGGTATAGGTCGCATGGTCCGTGAATACGAAATCCAATATTCTATCTCGGAAGGCGTTGCACGGGTTCTCCGCGGCGAAGTCGCAGCCGGCATGGACACCTTGCGCTCCGGCCAAAAACGAGGCGTCAAATTCGAAGTCATTCCCGGTGACGGCCAAGGTCCCCGGCAAAACGCAAAACACCATCATCATCCAAAAGGGCAAATCGATATTGAAACCAAAGGCATCGATCCCGCAACCGCTGCAAAATACACAGCCAAAGCAGACAAAACAGCAACAGCCATGTCCTCTACAGCAAACGCACCCAACCTTGATCCCGCTCCCGCAAAAGCGCTAGAAGGTGATGCGCCACCCGGCCACTGCGTTGGCTGTCACCGCCCCTTTAGCCTACCCACCACTGAAGAGGAGTCTGCCATTGTTGAAGGTGCTACTCCCATGCCCCCTTCTCGCGACACCCTGGTCGGTTTCGCATGCGGCCATGTCTTCCACCTCAGCTGCCTGCTTCCCAAGACAAGCGCAAGTGCAAGTGTAGCAGTGGGGTTACAGCAGCAACTCGCTTCTGATGCGCAGGAGAGCGGAGGTAGGTGGACGCGGAGTGTGGGCGCAAAGGTGGCGCATGCACATGTTATCAAGAAGGCGGTTGGTAGGGGCTGTGTCGTTTGTAGGGAGAGGGAGGTCGTTGCTGAGGAGTAAGAAAGATGAATGGGAGGATGGAGAGGTGTGCTGGATGAGTGTATATATAAGAGTGGATGGTGATGAGCTAGGAATGTTTTATTGAGATGATTAATGGTGATGGTATGTGAGGTGTGTTCAGGCTGTCTCATCAAACCTTTACCAGGCTATTTGTATGTGTGTGCGTGCGTGTGGATCTTTGTAGTATATCGGGGCAGCCCTTTTTTTCCTGTTTTCCTTGCTCGTTTGCATTGGAGGCGCTGCACATTTGGGTGAAATTGGGGGGAAATCAAGATAGTCTTTTGTTCTTGGCTCCTCTCCCTCGAGCTGCGCATGCAACCTTCCACGCGTGACTTTACTATGATGAATTGAATAACAATGTAAGGGGGCTATGTATTGGTCAGGCTGAGCTATATTTGCTGGGGTACTAGTTTAGTAGCTATCGTCGTGACTACCACTTTCCCTACGCCGCCTAACCGTCGCTACTCAATCCCATACAAAAGAGACGCGAGAACCAAACGTATTGAACAAGAAAAAAAAAACCCCCCCAAACTACTTGTGCAGTTAGGCCAGAATTTTTGAGACAAAAACAACGACAATCCGATTTCAGGGAACAAGAGTAACGCCGCGAAGACGGACCAACTTCTCGACATAGTGTGCTTGTACACAAGCCGGGTGAAGAGCAGCGCAAGTCGATCTCGGTTGAACGAGCTCAATAGCAAAAGCAGGTTGTTTGGCCGCCATCTCGCGACAGAATGCGAGCCACGTCCCACCCTCCCTGTGCTCTCTAACCGCTTCATCGTCCTTCAGCGTTGCACCCAGCAACTGCACGTTGTCCAAGACCAGCCTCTGCAACATCGGCCACTGCCCACCAAGCGCATCTTGCAAATCGTTCTTCAGCAGCACAAACCCGCCTAATCTTAGCGTCCTTAGTTCCTTGAGAACAAGCAGCGGAAGCAGCCAGCTCAGCACCGAGGCTTTAAGCTCTGAGTTTTCCAAGCCAGAGAACCTGATATCGGCGCTTTCAGAAAGACAATTCGTGAATTCCAAATGCTGGAGATGTCGCATACTGTTGATTTCCCTTGTCCAGAAACGCACGCCACCTGCGCTGCCCGTGTCGCCGTGCCAATCGCGATGTCCATGTGTGCCAGCAACGCCGCGGAAGCTTAGGCTGAGACGCGTGATATTCGTTGTATCAGCAGCAGAGTTTGAAATAGGGTTTTGTCTGTAGCTTAGACTCAGGAGCTTGTTTACATTGGCCACGGAGCTGAAGTTGTCCATGTTGGCCAGGGAGAGATGCAGGTTGGCTACACTGGATGGAGCGGAGCGCAGGATAATGGCACTTGCCCAGCCCATGTTTACCGTTGCGTCTTCTACGAAGCGCGGGTAGATGTCCTCAATGGCTGTCTTGCCGTGCTGGAGAACAAACGTGCTGGTGTTTGTGGGACGCAGCTGGTCGACGCGCTCGCGGCTTGCGATAGAGATGGAAGCCAGGTTCGTGAAGCGACTGAATATTCGCGCGAAGATGTTGTTGGCGCTGCGAAGGAGTTTGAACCAACGCCGGATGTCAGTAAACGGCTCCACCATGGCTTCGTAGTAGTCTGCGCAGTATTGCTGCTGCGAGGCGCTCATTTCGCTGTGGTCTGAGACGTTGAACTTGCGGCATAGACGCTGTCGGGTGACTTCTTTGGGATTGAATAGGTAAGGACTGGCTAATCCGACCTCCCAGCGGATAGCTGGTGAGACCTATTTTACTGGCTTAGTTGATGTTTCATTGGTGTAAGCGGACAGGTAGCCTTTCGTACTTGAACAATAATGTGCTTTACATGTTTGAGCAGGTGAGCGTTTTGTGGCGTGACGGCGAAGATTTCTAGGTTACATGATGCTTCTGGTAGGACATGTGTTAATTCCATATCTCTGAACAGATATTCGGTCGCCCATTCTCGTAGGCAGGAGTGCGTGAGATTGGCGTTTTGCAGATGTTGTTTGCATCCTGGCTTGATCTCGTCAACAGATGCGGGCGTTAGGTACGACACTATCAGTTTTCTGAGCTCTGATGGTAGGGTAGTGAGAGTGGGACGGAGACTTGGTGCTCTTTGTTCTGGGGACTGCATAGTCGTGGATCAGCTTTGGGGCAGCCCGCAGCTAAGATAGTGAGTAGGGTTACTAGTCAAATCACTTCCTGCGAATTGATGTAGATGGAATGTCAAATGAAGGGTATAGTCTGTGAGTCTGCAAAGGTTTCATGAATGCAGTATAAATTCGATTGCAGTGTTGCAAAGTGAATTGCCTTTGCTTTTACTTACTCAGGCTGCTGCCTAACGTGTGATCCTGAGGTGAATGCGCTCCATCACTAGTGCTACAGTAGCCCAGTAGGCAGCTGCCTCGGCTAACCACGGTCCATCGCAATGAAGCCGCCAAACTTCAACATACCCGATACCGACGCCGTAGCTTTGGATGATCTTGCCATAGCTTCAGCGGGCCTGGGACGTCTCTGAAATTCCTTGCATACCTTCCGTCGAAACTACCCAAGATGCCCCTCTTCCGGCCTAACCCCCGCATCTTCTCCCGCGCCCTTCAAACTCGCACCTACGCGACCGCACAAACCCCAGCAATCAACGTCACAAACGTGCCCGCGCCTCACTGCGGTAGCATACGAATTCTCTCCCTAAACCGGCCAGCAGCGCGCAATGCGATATCACGGCAATTGCTCGCAGAGCTGAATCACCAAATCAGCAGCATACAGGATGAAGGTGACAACGGGTCAACAAGGGCGTTGATCCTGGCGAGCGATGTAGACTCGAGTTTCTGCGCAGGCGCAGATTTGAAGGAGCGTGCTACATTCACACAAGAAGAGTACGTCAAACCTGGACTCTTCTCGAAAAGAGCGCCGATACTAACAAGTAGCTACAGTACAGCCACCTTCCTTGCCTCGTTGCGGGGGACGTTCGCATCGATTTCACAATTGCATATTCCCACAATCTCTGCGCTCGCAGCGCCAGCTTTTGGCGGCGGCCTCGAATTGGCCCTCACGACGCACATGCGCATCTTCGCTTCCACTACCACTGTCGCTCTTCCCGAAACCCGTCTCGCCATTCTGCCGGGAGCAGGAGGAACATACCGTCTTCCTGCCTTGATCGGCCTATCGCGTGCGCGAGACATGATTCTGACCGGGCGAAGGGTTGCAGCACCGGAAGCCTATTTCCTCGGCCTGTGCGACCGGTTAGTAGAGATCACGGCAGAAGACGTGCAACAAGAGGGTGCTGCGCGGAAGAAGGTCTTGAACGAAGCGATCAAGTTAGCACGGGACATTTGTGAGGGAGGCCCGATAGCCATCAAGGCTGCACTTGCAGCGGTGGAAGGCTGTGCTCTGGGAGAGAAGGCCGAAAACGCTGCGTACGAACTGGTGGTTAGGACCAAAGATCGCGATGAGGCGCTTCTTGCGTTCAGAGAGAAGCGGAAACCTGTGTTCAAGGGTGAATAGCAATGCCTGCAAAGCGCCAAACAAAGTTACTTTGCTCTCTCATCATGCTTTCATTCGTCGTGTATCGTACGCCATCGCCATCTCGCAGCCCTCTTTTACATTTTACTCTTGATGTCCTCTAACAGCTTGCTCAACTCACCCTTATCCGTCTCTTTGGTCGGCCACCCAATGCCCAGCCCCTCCTGCTCATTCGGCTTGGGAATCAGATGGAAGTGCACATGGTCCACTACCTGATGCGCAATCCGGCCATTGTTCTGCAGAATGTTGTAGTCTTGGATGTTTTGCGCAATGGCGATACGCTTTGTAACCGACAGCACCTCGGCAAGCTGGTCGTCGGGGATGTCGTGGAGCTTTGCGCCGTGGTGTTTAGGGATGATGAGCTATGGCGAAAGTTTATTAGATGCCAATCCTTTCGCTTGTTGCAATGTCGAAGACGTACAGAGTGTCCCTTGCTCAAAGGCCCAATGTCAAGAAACGCAAGTGTCTTGTCGCTCTCAAAGATCTTCATCGAAGGGATCTCGCCTGCAGTAGCTTGTCAGTATACCATAATCAGCTAGTCAAGGTCGTACTTGCCCTTGATGATCTTGCAGAAAACGCATGTAGCGGAAGACATTGTGGTACTCTTGGACGACGATGTTGGTTGGCTGGGTACGTGGTCTGGTCTGGTAGCAATTGAAGGTGACGCAGGGTTGAGCTTCAGGACCAAGTGGGGTTGACCGAGGGACATGTGGGGTAGCTACATGTTTATGTAGCGGGGCGGTTCCGCTTTGGTGTATCACCAAATGCTCGACCAAGGGTCTGTTCAGTAGGAAACTGCATGTCACTATAGAGTCGTCTTCTAGTTTTCTAGCTATGCTTCGCAAGTGTGGTATTCTTGCGTGTCATAACGTCTTCCACTTCCACGCCTCGCACTCGAAGTTCGCGTAGCATCTAAACTCATTGCTCAACCCTTTTGCGTGCACAATCTCAAAGTCCGTCGTCTTTGTTCCCAGTCGCCCGTAAAGCTTTTCAGTGACGAGGCTTTCCATGCGCTCTCCAGTGCACACAATAAGCCGAAGCGATTCCTGCGTCCATGACTTGGCCAGCCACCGTACAGACAGGGCAGCTACTTTGTTGTTAGATAGGCCCGATGATTAGTGACGGCACGGTGGAGTGGGAAATCTACCTTTAGTTTGACAGTCTTGACTCAAAAACGGTGGATCGCATATAACTGCATCAAACGTGCCCTTCAATTCAGGTGGCAGTTTGAACGTCTTCTCAAAGTCGTACGGGACGAACTCTTTGAAAACCGCGAAACGCTCGTCAAACTCGAGCAATTTGATCTCCGGTCGGCATTTGACTTCTCCCGAGTTCTACCTGAGTGTCAACGTAATTTTTGCATGCAGTTTTGCTAATACGTACGAGTAGGTTTTTCAGTTGTATAAAGGCGCTGGGCGCAGACACAACGGCTATCCGCGTATTGTCTGTTGCGCCGTCCAGAAGTTGCCTTGCAAGCACCGTCGCAGTCTCATCGCTGTACCAGAACTGACTCGCATTCCAATCTTCTGTGAACGCCTCCATGGACAGCTTCCCCTCAAAGTCATCTTCGGCCTTGACTTTCAGATCCTCAAATTGCTTTGCGCGTTCATCTCGCTCGCCGTAGAATTGCTGTAAAGCGGCTAGGGCGTTGCCTGAAAGCTGTCTTTACCGTTTAGTACACATTACGTTAGCCTATCGGAACTGCTCACGGGGTATCGTCCTCGTCTTCGATTAGCGGCACCATGGTGATTCCTTGGTTTTCTTTTGCAGGTGCAGGCCTCTGGAAGCGAATAATCGCAGTGTGTATCTTGGCCGTAATGGATGGTCCGGATCTCACCCCACTATCGATAAGCGATGAGCCTCGGTAAGTGTTATTGAACTGACACCCGCAGCTGGGCTAAAAGTTACCATGCTGCGCCCGCGTCTACCATGTCTATTAGCTGCAATCAAGTCGCGTCGACTGTATTCGAACATGGTAGAGTCTTTAGCATCTCTTCTGGAGGTTGAGAAGTTGAGTGATCGGGTGATCAGGGTTCTTGGTGGTAACCCGAGCAAGGTGAGAGCCTCTACTATCCGAATAGACGACTTGTTCTGACAACCCCCTAGTTCACGCTGCAAGGTTCGCGCATCGCAAGTTATGAAGAATCTCGTGTTAAGTAGTACAGGCACGAATACATATGTCGTCGGTCGCGGCGCATCACGACTCCTCATCGACACAGGCGAAGGCAAACCACAATGGATAGCATCCATCAAGTCCCTGCTTGCAGAGAAGAACATCGCAATTGACAAAGTGCTGTTAACGCATTGGCATCCTGACCACATCCAAGGAGTTCCCGACCTCCTCGAGCACGCCCCAAATACCAAAGTCTACAAAAACGACCCGCACGATGACTGGCTCCCCATAAGCGACGGGGAGAAGTTTGTAACCGAAGGCGCGACATTGCGCGCCTTCTTTTGTCCAGGGCACACCACAGACCATATGGCTTTTGTGCTGGAAGAAGAAGACGCCATGTTCACGGCGGATAATGTGCTAGGACAGGGTACAGCGGTATTCGAAGATCTAGCGACATACATGAAGAGTCTCGACGCCATGTCAAAGCAGTTTGGTGGTCGCGCCTACCCCGGTCACGGCCCCGTCATTGAAGACGGCCCAGCCAAAATCACAGAGTACATCAAGCATCGCAAGCAGCGCGAGAAGCAGGTTCTGGACGTATTGGCAGGGGATAATAGTGGAGCCGGCATGGAATCGATGGATATCGTCAAAGTCATATACAAGGACTATCCTGAAAGTCTTCGC
Source organism: Paradendryphiella salina (assembly GCA_900634815.1). NCBI lineage: Eukaryota > Fungi > Ascomycota > Dothideomycetes > Pleosporales > Pleosporaceae > Paradendryphiella > Paradendryphiella salina. The sequence goes on along the minus strand of LR132171.1, from coordinate 2,662 downwards.
CAACCAGCTGAGAGAGGCGTATTGCAGATCCTGAATAAATTGAAGCAGGAAGGGAAGGTTGGTGGCGGGAAGACTTGGTCTTTGAGTGGAAAATCTAGTCTCTAGTTGACCAATGACACGTAGTTTATGATGGAGATTTTCGATAAGCGCTGTAAGTGCTTGACTTCGCCCCACTCAACCACCCAACCAGTCTGCTCGGGATGACCTGTGAAAACGGCTCCTTTAGGCTTTCTTCAAACATGTTCATATATATTTATCATAATTTTGCAACTGTTTATCGAATCATCTGACATTGTGCCAGAGTGGTTAATGGGTTAGACTTGAATTACCACATTCATGTCATCTAATGGCTTCGGCCTCGCAAGTTCGAATCTTGTCAATGTCGAACCACTCCATCCAATGCCTCTGTTGTAGAGGTACCGTCTTTTTGTTGCCCTCAACACCAAGTTGTTGAGGTGATGGTGGTAGCGATTACCAGATATCTTCTTTTTTGTAGCTGGACTTCATCGTTCAGCTTAGCGCCCTACAAAACATCAATGCTGGTCTTTCTTTTATTGTTTCGCTTGCTATCAATGTGCAGAGGATGCATGTCCAAAGCTTGTCGCTGTACTCTCCATGTTCGCACAATTCCCCATGTACTTCTCGATCATGGGAAAGGATCATGGGTTGGAAGGCACTGAGCGTGGTTCAAGAGAGGACTCTGTTGGGGTTCAAGGTCGCTAGTGCGCCGCTTGTAGATCGCTCTTGTTAATATTGTAGTATTCCGCGAGCTCGTGACGGGAAATATGGTTTGCACAGTATCACTGCAGAGGCGGTGGAAATGGACTTTTCATGTCGGTTGATGTCAAGCCTGTTGTCTAAAGAACCTCTTGTAATACCTGTTTGATAATTGGCAAGTCCTTCTCGACATCCGTCTGCCAGTTCGATACCGCAAAACGACATGCTGGCTTTCCTTCCCACAAAGTGCCTGATACATAGATTTTTCTCGTGGCTTTGATCTTGGTGACAAGTTGCTTGTTCAACTCTTCGTCGTTTGCGCGGAAGAGTACGATGATGTAGATGCCATTCAGTATTTCTTCATGAGAAGCATCTTTCTGTGGCAGCAATTCGTACTCGCTGCTCTCCAGAATGTATTGTGCGATACCGCGCGACAATTGTATCTGCCGCTCAAGCATATCTCGATAACCGTCTCTTCCATAAGCCACCAAGCTAGCATACACCGGCAGGGCTCTGAACCGTCTAGAGTTCTCCAGGCCAATGTTTAATGGCGACATAATGCTATCGGAACCGTTGCCAGAGGCGAGGTAAGCAGCGTTGGGATTCTGGAACACGCGTTCGGCCATGTTACGATGTCTGGAAAGGAAGAAGCCGCAGTCGTAAGGTACGTTGAGTAACTTGTGTCCATCACCGGTTATTGAGTCCGTTAGCTCCAAGCCATCGCATGCTTGTATGATGGAAGAATAGGCGGGAGACGAGAGGATCCGGCCAAACAGGCCAAATGCCGCGTCAACGTGTATCCATGCGCCATACATGTCGCACAGCTTTCGTAGTTCCTGCATCTCTTCGAGGCCCGATGTGGCGAAAACTCCTGTATTCACCTCCGAGGCCGAGACAACCACAATAGATACGGCGCCAGGTCGCTCCAATGCTTTCTTGAGCAGATTCGTGTCGAATTTGTGAGGTGCATCTGAGCAGCCGAGGCACTTTATACTCGCTCGTCCAAGGCCCAGGATGCTCGCAGCTTTACTCAACGATGAATGTGGCACGGTGGTCAGAACCTGTATATCGTCGATGCCGGCTGTCCGCATAGCGCCAACGATCCCAACTTCGCCAACACTGTTCTCCGCATCCGTACGGTGTGCCGAAGCTTCAGCAATCACATATTCCCGTCCACAAGCAAGGCCTAGTATATTGGCTGTTGTTGCGCCTGTAGTGAAAGTGCGGTGTGGCCATTGCGCAGGTTCGAATTTCAACAACTCGCAAAGTAAAGACAATGCTCGATCCTCCAGGTCTGTAGCGATGGTCTCGTTCGGCAGGTGAACCTGTACATTCTGGTCGTGTGCTGTGACCATGTTATCAGCAAGAGCTGCTGCTTGGTTGGTACCGCCGGTCACGAAGCCGTAGTAATTTGCGGAGCGAGCCGAGGCGTTGAATGCTGGTGCAAGGTCTTCCCGCAGGTGGCGTATGCTTTCTTCAAGACCTGCTCCTTGGGTTGGAAGGTGGGGTCGGAGTTTAGAGCGAGCGCTGCTCAGTGTAGCTTCAGACGGAAGGACATGTTCAGACGATGGCTGAGAGTAAATGTTTGCAATTGCAGCAGCGAGCTGTTGGAACGTTTTCTGGTTTTGAGCTTCCATGATCAGGACTTATATCGCTAGAAGTGGGAATGTTCAGCCCGGTAGCTGCAACCACAGGCTGCGTGGCAGGTAGCAGCACCGAACTACTGACTAGACAAGTATAGCAGCTCTGTTGGTGGATGTGAAGGATAAACGAGACGATACACTTGGTCGACCCGATTACAGAATGGCGAAGTGAGATCAAAGTCATTCAAGAGGCAGCTGTAATTTTCACGTGGACTGCAAAGACACGGGCGGTGCGGTGATGCAGAAGCTTACTGTCTGTGCGCTCGTAATGCGCATGCGCCGTAACGCGCACTGTCGGCCCC
>LR132170.1:0-85005 GCA_900634815.1 Paradendryphiella salina | reverse complement strand
GCAAAAGTTTTTAAGAAACAGAAGCAAAAGAGCAATCCGCCGGGCCCCCGCCCAAAGCCTTGGATTGCCCAGCCGGTTTCCCAGGGATTTTTCCCCCCCCCCCCCCCCTAAGGATGGGCTTGATACACCACCATCTCACTTCATCCAGCCTAGTGCCCTGGCTAAAATATTAGGTCTCAGTATACAGGGTTCTGTTGAGCCTATCTCTCTCGCGATGTATGCCTTTTACGAATATGTTAGGGTTGAACTTCATGGAAAGAAATAGTGGCAGATCACCGCTTTTAGCGTAACATGACGTGGGTCGGCTAGGAAGGTAAACTCTACATTGTGCAGCAATATCTATGTACCGGCGAAATGGTTCTATAACCTCTTTTTTTCGCGAATGATCTTGGTAAAAGGTTGCTTCTGCTTTGTATCAGAGATGATGATACTGAGAATACCAGCATTGACGAGGAAGAAGAGAATGCTAGACAACCAAAGTCCTGGTACAAATGTCGAGTGTCCGTTAAATTCGAGCTGGAAACCTTGCTGAAGCCAGGCAGCTTGGCCTGCAATCCAGCAAACAAGGGCGGTGGCGCCAATGGGGGCTGATCGCAATAGAGTTGAGTCCGGTAGATAGTAAGGTAGGAACATCATATACCAGAGAAAGTACTGTACAAGTCAGTTCCCTTGAAATATCGCAAATGCATCGCATGACGTACCTGGCTCGTGCAAACTTTGTTGAAGGTGACAAATGCAAAAGTCTGCGCTAGCATTGTGTTTGGGAGGTCCTTCTTTGCTAGTGCGAGTGGGATGAATACGGCACTGAGGAGCAGCTGCGGAAGGAATGCAAGTCGCTCAAGCTCAAAGGGTGCTGAATTTGATTCTGAACCCGCCGGCTTGGGTGAAGAATTCAGGTATAGAAGAGTGTTGTAGGGCGAAAAGTTGTGGCGATGGTCACTTCGGATCAAGTGGTAGAGGTAGCTGTGCTCGAGAAACGGCCAACCGTACATGCTGTACATGAGCAGGTTCAGACCAGCGAAAGTGAGGAGGCTGTAGAATGTCAAGGACAATCTGGATACGGTAAGGAAACCTCGTATCTGACCAAACAGCGTCCCCGACGATTTTGACTCGGCGTCTTTCTGTTCTCCAGATTGGGTGGGGTCGAGGTACCAGACGATAGAGACGGCGTAAATGAACGGGTAGATCTTGAAATGCACCGCAAATCCCAATAAGCAACCAGCAAGGGGTATCTGCTTCGCCAACACCGCCCAAACTAGTGCTGTGACGAAAACACCCAGTAGACCTTCAGAGCTACCTCTTGTACTGATAGTAGCGACCATCGGATTCAGCAACCAAATACTCGCAAACTTTAGCGCCCTTTCATCTCCCAACTTCTTATATTCTTTCAAAATGCGAAACATCATCCAGCCCGTAGCCACATCCCCAATAGCAAACAAGATCTTTCCAAACGAAAGCCATAACTTTCCAGACCACACGGTAGGGTAGATAATCCATGCTAATACGGGCGTATACCGATACGTGTCGCGCGCATAAGGCGGTTGACCACGTGAAATGTAGCGTGCAGCATCCGTAAAGACGTAGTAGTCGATGTCTGTATACTTCATTGGAGAGTTTGCATCTTGCCAAAGACCATATATGAGGAAAGCGGCGCGGAGGATGATAGATGTCGTGAAGACCAATGCCGTGCTGCGGAAAAATGAGGAAAGAGCCATTGTGTCATGTAGAAAGCAAGCAATTGCACAAGCTCTGAAAACGCTGACGAGGCAGAAGAAGCAACGATTGAGGAATCGATAGGGGAAGCGGCGTGCCTGTCAAGTCGTGATTTGAACGGATACGAGATGGCGGCTTCCGTGACATGCAAGAGCAACCAAATGTACCTAGACCGTAAGCGTGCTCGCTATCACGTGAGGACGTGCACTAGTGGGCAATCGCAGCGTCTGCTTGACGTCGTCTGCCAGGTAACCGCAAAGCAGACCGATGGGGCTTAAACGACCAAGAGACGCAACAATGGTGGACGAAAAGCCGGAACAGTCGTCGTCGCCCTTCGTGGGGATGTTCGAAGGGTTCCGCGCAGAATTGGACGAGCATCACGATCGCCGAGAGAGGATCATCAAGGCATCGCGCGACATTACCGCGTCTAGCAAAAAGATGTATTGAAGCTTTGTCAATGGATTTCATCTGGATGCTAACATTGTGGCAGCATCTTTACTCTCCAGAGGTTCGTCCTCGCTCCTGCATCTGTTGATATCATATTCTGACCTGACTAGGGTCCGGACTGTTGGCCAAGCATTACCGCCATGGGTCACCAAGAAGAACGCCGAGTACTGGGAGACAATTGAGCATCGCTACAAGAACATCGTTTCCGATCTCCAAGGACTTAATGCGTATCGGTACTCTCACAACATCACAGGCGGAAACCAAGAATTCATGGAAGCGCTTAGTTTCCAGCATTATCTGGAAACCCAGTCGCTCATCACGTATGATGAAGCAAAGTCACGAATTTCCGCCATGAGTGGTGAAGCAGGGCCTATTACTTTCACGACAGAAGACTACATACTCGGTGTTTGTGACATGACTGGCGAGCTTATGCGCTTTTCGGTCACGAGCATGGCTACGAGCGGAAAGCTACCCTCGGGCAAACAGGCAGAGTCAAACAAGAGGCTCAAGCAACATAACGAACAAGACGATACCGGTGATAGGATGGACATTGATGAACAAATACCAGCCGCGAGGGAGACTCAGAAGCCACGGACTGTCTTGGACGACCTGAGGGCAGTTCGGCTGCAGCTCGAGATGTTTGATGCACCCGGAGGGTCCAAGTTCGCTGCAGAGTTGGAGACGAAGAAGATGCCGGTGATGCGAGAGTGTGTGGACAAGGTTGAGAAGGGGCTTTATGGCCTCACAGTGCGTGGGAATGAGCGTCCCAAGGGTTGGATGCCGGACATGAGCAGTGCTAAGGGTGTCGAAGTAGAGAGCTATTGAGCACGTGAGACATGCGCGGTACCTTAGCTGTCGGCCCTTCACACATCAACAAACGACGATGCTATAGTCAGTGAAATACGAAACCCCAGATATCGCTGCCTGGTTGAGTGACTGTGGCTGTGTGGCGCACCCCACTTGGCGTGAGCACCTCATCATCGTTCGGTGGTGATGCGGGCCCGAACTTCACCTGCCCAACCGTCAGTCACACCAACGACTATGATCCGCTGCGTCATGACCCAGACTGACTCACTCGCTCCCGCGCTGCCACAAACCAGCGCAAATACAATGCGCACGCCTTGAAACCTTGCGCCGACATACATGGATTGTTCTGGCGCCCAACCAACCCGCACACAACACCTGCTCAAGCCGGAACCGTACTTCACAAACTAGAACATCTGCTCTCGACCACACACCACCGAACCCCATCGCTACTACAGAGCACACCATTGCCAGTAAGGCACCTCAACAACCATGCGTCGTAGCACGCTCCTGCCACGGGCCAGTAAGCCCGAGATGGCCATGCGCGCGCCCGAGCCGCCGAAGCGCAAGGTATTCAACTGCATCGTCGATGATAGCGCCTTGATCGCCGGCGTCAAGAAGAGCACGCGCGATGGCATCCGCAAGTGGATCTCACAAGACGCCATACGCCTCTTTGTACCGCTGCACAGTAGGCGATAATAGTACTGCAGCCTGCCTGTCCCCGCGCTAACATGATGATAAGCACTCACTCAGCTCCATCGCCTCAAGAATGGCAACGAACGCGTCAACGCCGACGCACGCGAAGCTGTCAAGTGGCTCGATGAAGTCACGTCCAACGAGGCCGCAAGCCGCGTCCAGCTCGAGGGCGGCGACGAAGCGTATCCCACATGGCGTCAAGTGGAGCAGTTTCTGCTACCTGAGACACTGCTCTCCATGGAAGACAGCGAGTCGGACGAGGATGACTACCACGAGGATCTCGAGAGCTCTTTCAACGCCCTCGACACGTCCGACGAGACGTCGATGAGCTCAACTCACAGCTTCGAGAACGTATCGAAAACCCCCGAGTCACCACGTTCGTGCTCAAGCAGAGCTACCAAGCCCACTGACGGCGCCATGCATCCTGATAAGGCAATCGCTGTAACAAGGGCATCTCCCGATCGCACCGCTCGCAACAGCAGCGAGATGGTTCGTACCGAGAAGTCAACTAAAGGCGCTGTGCCCGTTTACCTGCAGCCCCTCTTCAACCATATTCTGTGGCGCATCAACAAAGAGGGAAATCCTGATGCGGCCCTAGAGTCCTTCATCCTCCTCACCAATGACTCTGCGAAGCAAGCGATTGCTCAGAAATTTGGCATCCGAGCCAAGCGCCTTGAACAGTTGCGCGATGCTGTCGCTCGCGAAGACCGCGAGTACAAGAATCATCTGGCCATCCATAAGATCGAAGTAAAAGCCACTGGCGCGAAGAACAACACCCCGATCACACCTAAAGCGGCCGAGCGACCCAAGTCCAGCCCCGCACGCGAGATCAAGCCCGAGGAAACATCCGACGACGAGGATGAAGTGCTCTTCAAGCGCGCCCCACGAGGTCCGGCATCCACTACTATCACCGCCACCCCACCCACTACCAACCAGCGCGTTTTCGACCCGAACGACTTCGCACGTACAAACCAACACCACTCCCCTCGCGGTGGGCGTGGCGGACACATGCCGGCTCGTGGTCGCGGCGGACCAGCCTTCCGAGGTGGCCGTGGCAACTTCGCTCCACGCGGCGCATACGTTCTTCCTGGCCCAGCCTTCCGAGCTCCACCAGCTCCTCGCCATGACCCGAACGCACCGCTCGACCCCGACTCTTTCTCTCGCCCAGCTCCCAAAGTGGGCCCAGTCCGTGGTGGAAACAGGCGAAAGCTTTGGGAACCAAATTAGATGCCCGGCGAGAAGCGTCGCAAGAGACGCAGTAGCCAAAAACTCCCATTACCACCGTGAACATTTTGACCGGAATGCTGAATGCGACCAAGAAATGAGGTTTTAGCACATATTGGGGCATGAGTACGATAGGTGCTGTGCTATACAGTGGCCCGGGAAGCTTCGTTTGACATGAGAGCATGTCATGATCGATCTATACATACCGATCACAAACCCGGACGGCCGATCCCATGCAGCAACAACGTCCAACCGGATCTATCTACGGCCATTCCCATCACTGTCGCTACATCTGACGACTGATTTGGGCTCGACCACTTCCCTCTCAAAAAAAATCTCCACATTAATTGGAGTGCGCATCCTTCTAAGAAGACGCATCTTTGTCTTTCTCTCTTTTATTTTTATTGTCCATCTCAACCAAATTGTACGAAATCGGGATCTGTTATATGACGTAAAGGAGCCGAGGAAACAAGAATGTTTATTGGAGGAGGAATTATGAGACTATCAGGCCCGTATGGGGAGAATTAGGTTTCCACGGCTATGATAACTAGAAATACAATTTTTTTTCTTTTTGTCAACCTCTTGCATTTGCACGCATCTTCATCAGTGAAACAAACGATTATGATTTGAGCATTACGTATTTACCAAATCATTCTCTGTATGAGATGAGACGCCTTTCCCATCCTGATAAAAGAAAACTCACAATCTATCAACCATACCGCTCGCACCAACAGCAACATACCAACTACGCCTTCTCCCCCTTCAACAGCTTCGCAAAAGCCCCACCCCTCTTCCTCTTCAGCTCATAAAAGCCACCCTGTTCCACCACCCTCCCCTGATCCAGCATGACAACATGTTCCGCAATAGCCATCATCTCCCTCGCATGCGTGACGATGATTACCGTCATCTGTTTGAGCGGTGCTTTGCCCTTGTCAAGTGGCACAAGGGTACTAGCCGTCAAATAGGAAAACGCGCTTTCCCTCTGCTGCCGCCGTTGTTCACGAACGACTTTAACATCCCAATCCTTGTCGTCCCAGAAGCCGCCTGAGCGGTGTGAGCGCGGCGACAACGGCGGTGAGCGAGGCGACGACGGTGCATCACTTAGTGTCTTTGTGTTGATGTGGTTTGATCTGACTAAACGCAAGACTGTGTTGCGGATTATACTTGCTGAGGCGGCGTCTAGAGCACTCGTTGCTTCGTCCAGGATCAGGATGTCGGGGTTGCGTACGAGGGCGCGCGCGATGGAAAGACGTTGGGCTTGGCCGCCCGAGAGACTGGTTCCACCTTCGCCGATGAGCGTGTGGTAGCCTTGTGGTAAACTGTCGATAAAGTCGGATATACCAGCTGCGGTAGCGGCGGCGTGGATACATTCTATGCTAGCTTCGGGGAGCGAAGGGGAGAGGCCGTAGGCGATGTTTTCGGCAATGGTGCCTGGGAAGAGGACGGGGGTTTGCGAAACAATTGCCATGCGGGAGCGTAGAGTGGTGGTGTGGAGGCTTGCAATATCGTGGTTTGAAACGCTCATCCTGCCTGCAGGCTCGGAAGACAGAGGTGGGGCTCCATTTGTTTGGTAGAGTTTGAGCAATAGGGAGGCAATGGTGGATTTTCCGGACCCAGAGGACCCGACGATGGCTGTACAGCTTCCACGCGGGATACTGAAGCTAACGTTGTCAAGAACTTGGACATCCTGGCGGGTTGGATATGTAAAGTTCACTTTGTTGAGGCTAATGTCACCGACAGACTGGACCTGTGTTGTGCCAGTCAGCTCGTGGGAGTCTGTGGAGAGTCTTGCTAGCTGGAGGAGGCGTGTACTGGCATCTCTGGAGATGTTGATCTGAGTCATATAGTGGGCCATGTAGCTGACATGATTCACGCTCAGCATGAGGACCAGAAAGCACTTCATGACTTCACTAGCCGTGTACTCATTTCTTGACATGAGTAAACCGCCGTACCAGAAGAGTAAAATAGCGACAAAGATGATACCAGTGAATGCGAGACCGAAGATGGAGCCAGAGTAGATAGCGCGCTTCATGCCGACGTTGACTGCTTCGGTCGTTGCGTCCATGTACTTCTTTCTGAAGTGTTCTTCTAGTACCAGACAACGCACTGTTCTGATGTTGACAAATGTCTCGTGAAGGATCTGGCCGACCTTGTCATCGGCCTCGTTGGCCAGTCTCTCCCATCGGCTGCTGATCATGTTGTAGCACTTGGTGATAGCAAAGAGTATTGGACCCGTTGCGAGCGCAACGAGCGCCAATTTCCAAGCGATGAATATACTCCATGAGATGGAAACTATCATCATCAGGATGATGGCTAGAAACACACAAGCGAAGCGACCGGGAAGGTTTCGCGCCTCCTCAGCAAAGTGATCCAGTGTCTCAGCCAATCGTGACACGCTATTCTCTTCCTTATCGAAGAATTCCCGGGGTTGCATGAGAACGCGACGCATAGCCTCGGTCTTGAGTGACAATGTCCATGCTTGTGCTACTGTGTCGGAGAAAAAGAACATGAGATAGCTTGACAAGCCATCGGCAGCAGCTACACCTAGTATTGCAAGAGCATAATCGCGCGCTGTATAGTCTTCTATGGTAGGCGCCTGAAAAGTACTCAGCAGCTTTGAAAGGACCCACGCAAAGACTGGCGTACAGGCAGAGTGCACCATGGCGAAGAGGAAAGCTCCCAGAAGCATGGCGCGAGAGTGCCAGCCTATAGCAGGCCACACTGATCCAAAAATCGCTTCGAGAGGAAGAGAACCCGGGGAGGTGCTAGGTTCCTCCGAATCATCCCTGCGGCGAGAGATTCCGACTTCGGGAGGGACTTTAGCTGTCTTCTGAAGCTTCTTGGTTGTCTTCGATCGTTCTTGGGGTGATTTGTATATCGCAAGAGGCCGTGGATATTGACTGGTACGGGATACAGGTCTTTCAGATAGCATAGAGTTTGGCCGCGAGCCGGACTCTTTCGAAAAGGATGCTGGGCATTGGTTTGAATCAGACCTTGAAAGCTGTAGTGAAACCTCCGAGACCCAAGGGGGCTCACAAGAAGGTAGTTTAAGAGAGTCTCTTCCCTCAGTGAACGAATATCGAACTGTTGGTCGGCGTTCACCCCGCTCATAAAGAGGCGACCTGTATGCGGATCTCCGATTTATCTGTACATTGGCTACCCGAGTTTCGCGACTTCTGCCGAAAAACGGTTCCAACACGGACTGTCCAAAGAGAATAGAAGACATCGGGCGACCTATGGGAGCGCGTTGAGTAATTTGTGACTCATCATGTCGTGCGATTCTCTCATCGTCGTCATCTTCTGTGCCTTCATCATCTTCCACTTCGCTCAAGTCACTCTCTAGCTCTTCGTGCGAGTCAAGAAAATTCATAAAAGCTCCTCCTTGAAATTCAAGCTCCTTTCGGTACCCCTCTTGGACTACTCGAGCATTGTCTAGCAAGTAGACAAAGTCCTTGGGCAGAATCTGCGAGACATCGTGAGTAATGATTACCGTCGTCTTCCCTTTTCGCCAACCTTTTATGGCTTCAAGTATTCCCGCTCTTGTAACGTAGTCAAGCGCACTGGTGGATTCGTCCAGAATCAACACTGGCGAATTCCGTATCCTAGCTCGTGCCAACGCCAGTCTCTGCTTTTGTCCGCCACTCATAGACTCACCCTTCATTCCAAGGTCTGTATCGAGCCCGTCAGAGAGTCCTTCTATGACTGGCTCCAGCATCGCGAACTTCACGGCGTCGCATACGTCCTGCATATGTAGCGCATTTCCCAAATTTCCAAGTGCAAGGTTGCTGCGAATAGTGTCGTTGAACAACACGGCGTGTTGTTCCACAAGTGTAACGTTTTGTCGTAGCCATTGGATATCAAGCTCCTCAAGAGGCACGCCATCGAGCGAAATCCGACCAGAAGAGGGTTGATAGAAGCGCACAAGGAGCTGGCCTAAAGTGCTCTTACCAGAGCCACTTTTGCCAATGACAAAGGTAGTCTCTCCCGCTGGTATGAATAGCGAAGCATCACAAATGGCAACGTCCTCGGCTCTAGAAGGGTAAGAAAAGGTCACCTATTGAGTCAGCGATATCCGGAAAAAAGGCCTCGTGACATCATACCTTTTTGAATTTTATGTCGCCAGCACACCGTGCAGGCTTCGTCTGCCCTTGCGACTCCAGCTGTTGATGGGACGTGGAAACTTGCTTCATGAGTATAGTAAGGCTCGCGCCTGCCGTTTTGCCCTTCTGCAAGACTATTAGTTGGGGCATCAGAGTTGTCATGCCAGACATGGCCATTAGGACTGACCAGAAAGTTGTAAGAACATCCCCAGCGTTGCTATCTCCAGTATAGACTAGATGATTTCCATACCAAAAGCCGAGGACGAAAACGCTAACAGTGAAGAATTGCATGATGCCGATCTGCATGGAACGAAAATTGGCTACTCGTCGGTATAGGTCTGCCGCCTTACTCACACTCCTCTTGAAGTTCTGGAGCTCATAGTGTTCTCCATTAAAACACTTGACCGTCTCGATGCTTGATATTGCAGTCGTCATGTATTTCAATGCAGACTGGAGCTTTTCGGATTGTTGGCGTGCTCGAAGCGATAAGCGGTTTGCGATTAGGAACTGAGCCAGGTACAGTATCGGGATGGTGCACATGATAACCAGTGTTAGGTTCCAGGAATAGTAGAAAGCAATACCGAGAGCTGCGACACTCTGTACTATTGCTTGCACTGCTTCGCCGAAAGGTGAAGACACAGAAAGCTGCAGGTCACGAATATGCCTATGTTGCGTCAATTTCAAAAGGATCCTGACTGATTCGCGGCTAGCCACTTACGCCTGAACTGTTGGCAAGAATGCAGCGATGCTGGTTTCTCGCGTGTCAAACCACGCCATGTCCTTCTTAACGAGTGTGTCAAAGATTTTGTTGCGAGCGCTCCGCGCCTGCAGTTCACTAAATGTGAGAAAAAAGAAGAAGTAGGAGCTGTTTGCGATCCAATTGACAGTGGAGATCCCTGCCAATACGATACAGTACTTGGTCATGTTGCTCATGAGCGTGTAACCTTCAATTTCTCCCGCGCCGTAGAGGGTATACTGTCCGAAGATGAAGCCGTAGATGATGGCGAATACGGGCATTGAGAGGGCAGCGATGGTGGCCGCCGCAATGCCACCAAGCATTACGGGCACATGTTGTCTTGTAGTGAAGCCGAATAATACCCTCCAGCCGACTCTCGATACGTACTCTTGCTCTTCGTCCGCCTGGGTCGTCGTTTCCTGACGTTCGATCGTACTGTTCGAAGTAGAGTTGGTCACCATTTCGGCTATTCTGACGTTGCGCCTGCGACGAGTTGTTGTTGTTAGAATCCACAGGCAAACTCACACGATAATATGGCTGCAATATCAAACGGAAGTGAAGGCAGTAAGGAATATCCAAACGTAGCGTAGCGCGTAGCGGCTATGTGGCTGCAGGGATGTCTCGAGCACCTACTTTCATCGCTTCCCTTGTTTGTTCTTACCATTGTTCTCACTATCCAATGGCGGGTTGCTTAAAAGTTTTGCAGCCAGAGTCGTTTGTGTGGTCACCGATATCACGATATAGGCATGCTGAAGCTGCCTGTACTCAACTGCACATCTCTGTAACTTGCTGACCCGAAAACACTTGGGTGGATTGGCCATCTGGTAGGCGTGCATTTGTTGTGGGGTAACGTAGTCCACTGCTCACATGTGTAATGCCCTTACTACATTGTCGATTCTGGCACGGTCTACCTATCACCGTGAACGAGCCATTGGCTTGCATGGTAGTTGTTCAGAACCGAAATAGATTCTCTGCACCACCAAACAAAGGACGAAGTCTCAGATGCGGCTGAAAGAAGGCCGGCCCGGCTGCTGTCCGAATGTCAACAATGCAAGACCATATTGGAACCCTTGCAGATGGGGTTGGTCGCCATTTGGGGGACCGAACAAGGGAATTATTTGCCCTGCGCCTTCTCGTATATCCAGTCGTTCAATCCCTCACGGTTCCTGTTCAAGTCAGCGTCGACCGTGTGACCAGAAGGGCGCCGACTTACCGTGCGATCTCGATAGCGTAGAACTGCATGCGAACGGCAAATATTGTGCCCTCCTGGCTGTACTCCATCTTGGGGCTGGCGCGGAGCATTGTGCCGAAGTTGTAATCCTCCACCTTCTTCTCATACTCGCTGATGAACTTGCGCCACCGCTCCTTGCCCTGCTTGCTCTTCATCTCATCCTCGTTCAACGTCGCGGATGCGTCGAATTCAGGGAACTCCTTCTTAAGGTGCTCATAGATTTCGTCATCGATCTTGGTGAGTCGCAGTTTCGAGCCGGGGACTTTCTCGAGAATCTTCCAGTATGTCTCCATGTGCTGCACGACTGCGCAGTAGTGTTAGACAGGTCGCAATCCAAGGCACACGAGCTTCCATACCTTTGACGGCGAACTGCTTCTCAATCTATGTTTCGGTCAGTGACGGGCGCCAAAGGCCACCGGCGCGAGAGCCTGACGTACATCCTCGAAGTTCTCCGTCTCCTCCGCGTTGATACCCGAGAGCGACATTTTGGCGATATCTCCTAAAACTTGGCTTGCTAGTTGCTCAGAACCAAAAGGTAGCCCTGGAGGTGGTGGTGATGTAGTTGGTCGCTCTTCAGCGCGGATGCATGGGGGACAAAAAATCGCGGGAACGCTCCGTCATTGCCCCCGCCACATTCTCACCACGCATGCGCGCGGGGCTGACTCGACCCCAAACTTCCACCATGCACTCCGGCCCTGCATGTGATCCTTTGTCGCCAATGTCGCCAACTCTACATGTGAGCGCGCATCGAGCATCTACAGACTGTTGCTGATCAATGTAGCGTGAATGCACTCGCGTACCCGTGACGGCACTGGCCTCTTGTGGCTCGCTGTTGATCGCCGCAGACGGCCCCTTTCTTCGCTTCTATTGCGCCAAGGATTCGCGATATGTCGCTTCGCAACGCGTCTTCAAGGCGCAAGCCGTGCACGGCATACGTGTTTCTTCGGACGAGCATACCCATCTCATCAAGCTGATCGTTTGGGGAGGGCGACTTGTCCGTGCCCTGGAAGTTGATTTTGCGACTGACGGCCAGAGAGGCTTGCATCTGTCCTTGTCTACCATCGGGAAGGCTTCAGATTGGATTTTTGACATCGCTCCCAAGCCAAAGGGCCTGGATGATGAAGCTCAGTGTGATCTCACAGTCTATGCTGCCGTTACTGCTCACAATGCGCTTCTGCAAGTAACGGTTCGGCGGCCAAACACAGACACGGCTTTGGGGAACAAGTGCGCACCATGTCTACCTACACTACCATATGCCCACTGACCTTTCCTTCCCAGCCCCATGATAGTATCCATCTCGGATCTGACATCAAGTTCGCGGTCCATTCTGTATTCAGCCCATTTGCTCTGGGAAGATCTGAATCGGGTTCTCGTTGCTGCTGGCACAGCATTTGGTGAGATCATCTACTGGTCATGGTGTGACAATAACGGTGATGAGCCGGCATCTCGTATTCATCGCGTCTTTCTCGGTCACGAGGGATCAGTCTTTGGTGTTCAAATCTCCAAAGAGCTTCCAACCGAGTGCTACCAAAGGCTAAGGCGAGTAGTTGCAAGTTGCAGCGATGATCGGACGATTCGATTATGGGATGTTTCTGACGATAATGCGAATATCACTACGTCGGAAGCCCAGTGCGGCGACTTAGAGGTGCTGAGAACGCGCCACACTGGCTTCACTAACGAAGCTTTTGATTCACATGAGTTCAGCAGCTCTGATTGCCTGGCCATCGGGTGGGGTCACCTTTCGCGCGTCTGGACAATACGCTTTCTCGAAGCGTCCCCATGTAACAGGTCGCTTCTACTTCAATCAACTGGAGAGGATGCAACTGCAAGGACTTGGGAGCTTGCTCTGAATTCTGAAGACGATTCGAATTTTCCGTACAGGTTACTCGAGCTAGACTGCGCTGCACATCACAGTGGGAAGAACGTATGGGCTTCAGTCGTCTCTCATGATCCCACAGGGATGCAGCAAGTCACGACCGGAGGCGCTGACGGCAAGATTGCCACAACACCGCTACTCCGCGTTCTGCAGGCAGAGAGGAATGTGCGCAGTGATGTCGCCGAGTATACTATCGACGACATACTTTCATGGGTGCACTCTGATACTTCACAGGCCGAGAACTATGTGCTAGCAACCACCCAAAAGTCCTCGAAAAAAGTCGATTTCTTCAGGAGCTATTGTTTTGTAGACGAGTCTACCTTCCTTCTTACGACTAACTCTGGCAAAGTGCTTGTTGCATCTCTGTCGTCTGGATCCGGACGGAATAACTCAAGCCTCTTGTCGAGTTCTACTCTTCTCGATCATCTACAAGATCTCTCTGGTTACTCTGTTTGCGCTAGTAGTTCTCGTCCCGGTGTTGCATTCGTAGCAGGGGCGAACGGTAGCATCTACGTGTATCGCAAAAGCGTATCAACACTAACAAAACTACATGCAATGAGAGGTAAGGTGGGAGACATATTCGCCGCTGATGTGTCAGACTCGGCTTGTACGACGGAAACAGCTTTGCTCGTGACACTCGCTGGACAAGGCAAAGCGCAGCTGCTGTACGTGGATCCCAACCAGGACACCGAGATATTGAACGACGTACACGTACCCATAACAGATTCCTTGACTGGCTCAGTCGTCACGAGTATGGCTCATCTCAGGGCCTCCGGCGATAATTTCATTAGCATTGGCTTTCGACGCGGATCGATCGCTTTGTATGGGGTCCATACAAACGAAGGCCAAGCTAGATTGCTCAGAGTCATGGAAAACGTACACAATGGTGAAGCAGTTACTTCTCTCGCATGGACTGGCACGTCTGCGGAGCCATCGCAAGCTCAATTGCATTCGGTTGGACGAGATGGGCGTCTCGCAGTGCATCATATCGACTTATCCATTACCTCTGTGAAGTTAGTGCACGACCTTGCACTGCCATTTGGACCCAATCTGGAGGGCCTGTACTTACAGGAAGATCGGCTGCTCGTGCATGGTTTTTCGAGCAAGAAATGGTATCTCTACGATGTGACTGCCGAAGAAGAGGTGATGAGCATCGACACGGGAGGCGCTCATAGAAGCTGGGCGTTTCATTCACATTCATCGCTAGGAGGCACACTTGTATGGACTAGAGCCTCAAGCATGCATGTTTGTACCCAAAAGGGCTCAAATCATGCTGTAATTCGATCTGGTGGGCACGGCCGTGAGATAAAAGCGGTTGCAACATTGTCTCGCTCACGTCTCATTGCTACTGGCGCCGAGGACACTGATATCAAGATATTCCAATATCTCAACGAGAACCTGGTCTGCAAAAGAACGATCCGAAAACATACAACCGGGATCCAGCATCTTCAATGGTCAGTGGATGGAGATTATCTGTTCAGTAGTGGCGGATGTGAAGAATGTGAGTTAGGGTATCCTTTTTCCCAGGCGAGGGAGATACCTGGTGCCTTGCTGATCATCTTCGCAGTCTATGTGTGGCGTATCCGAGACTTGCCATCCTCATCTCTTGATATTGGTGTTGTTTGTGAGCACGTATATCACCCAGAAAGCGAGCATGCAGATCTTAGAATCATGTCTTTCGATTTGACTACTCGAGGAACTGCTCATCTTATCACAATGGTCTTTTCCGATTCCAGCATCAAAGTAAGGCACAATATGTCTCCAAAGGCACACTGTGGTTTAAGTACTAATACTTCAAAGGCCTATCGTTACGACACTACAGCTACTATGAAGTGGAAACCACTGGCCAGAGGGATTTACTTCACGTCATGTCTAACACAGTGTGTGAATCTATGCGCAACAAAGATCTTGACGGCAGGCACTGATGGTCATGCGGTCACATGGCCTCTCCCGGAGAAGGCAGATGATTTATCTGTAGAATCACCGAGTTTGATATCCGAGCTGGCCTGGCATCACCCGGCGAAGATGCATCAAAACTCGTCCAAAGTTATGGCCACTCAATTGGTGGACAACGATAGCATACTTGTCGTGTCTGGTGGCGACGACGGCAGCCTGGCGTTCTTGTTCGCACGCTCTGCATCCTCAATCTCGACAGGCTCGCCCGCCACGTCTTATGCCTTGCCTCCCATAATTGTGAGCCGTGCGCATGCTTCGGCTGTCACGGCATGCGCCATGTATCGCAGAGGGACTCGGCTGATGCTTCTTACGTCGGGGAACGATGAGTGGGTTAGGCTCTGGGAAATCACGCTTGGGGATAACGACGAGAAAGGCGGAAATTATGTATCAACGACAGTAGAAGACGTCCAGGCATTGAAGATTCGGAGATTAGACAAGGTCAAGACGAACGTGGCAGACGTGTCCGGTATGGCTGTCTTGGATACAGGCGATGGTACTGCAGGCGCCAAAATCCTCATATGCGGCGTGGGTATGGAGGTCATGCGCGTAGAATAGTTGACCATCAGATTCGGAGAAAGATGAGAGATGGCGCGCATTCGCCAGAGATATCTGTAGATCGTTTCAGACTGCCGTGCCCTGTTAGATCTGCCCGTCCTTACGATTGGTACGCTACGCCACGGCCGTTGCTGGGACAACGCGCTTCCGTGTGAGGTTAGCGGCAGTTTGCGCTTTGACAACACAACACGGGCAGCACGTCCTCACATTCTCGACTCATCCTCTCTCACACCAGAGCCCGACCACCACACACATACCGAAGATAGCGAGCATTGATACACATCATGGTCGCTACACGTCGCGGTGCGAAAGAGGCACCAGAGGCAGCTGCTGCGCCCTCAAATACTCTCAACGCCCCTCCCAAACGCGGCGGCAGAAGGAAGGCCGTTGTCGAAGAAGCCGCTGAGCCTGCTCCTGCCCCAGCAAAGCCTGCCAAGACGACTGCAGTAAAGCGCAAAGCCAAGGCTGAGCCTGAAGATGCTGAGCCGCCTGTAGCCAAGAAGACTGTCGCAACAAAGACAACACGCACCACCAAGGTCCCGACGAAAGCAGAACCCGCGCCTGCTGCACCAAAGAGGGCGACGCGTGGCCGCAGGGTCGAGGAGTCTGTCGCTGTAGAAGAGGCCGAAGTCGTCGAAGAGGCACCGAAGCCGTCAGCTACCCGCACGCGCAAGGTTGCGGCCGTAAAGAAGACAGTTGCGCCCAAGGTTGAGAAGCCAGTTGCCATCGAAGAGGCCCCCAAGCCCACATCACGAGCGCGCAAAGCCCCAGCAAAGAAGACACCTGCCTCCAAAAAGGCCGAGCCTCCAGTTGTCGAGGAGCCTGTCGCTGTCGAGCCGACCAAGCCAGCAGCACGCACACGCAAGCCAACAGTACCCAAGGCCTCAGCAGCCGCACCAGCACCCGTCCTTGCTCCGAGAGCCACACGCGGTCGCACTGCCCCTGCAATCTCACAAGAGTCGCCTCTCAAGGCACCTGCCCGCAAGCCTGCAAAGAAGGGTCCTGCTATTCCTACTGCAAAGGCTGAGCCCGAGCCCGAGCAAGTTGAGATAGTTGAGGAAGTAGTCAAGGAAGCACTCAAGGAAGACGTCGAACAGGTCGCGGAGGCACCAGCAGAGGTGCCAGTCGAGCAACCGGCCAAGGAGCGTGTCGAGGAGCCTATCGCAGAGCCTGCCGATGAGCCAGTCGCTAAGCCAGTTGCTGAGCCAGTTGCTGAGCCAACCGATGAACCAGTCGAAAAGCCCATCGAGACGCCTAGTGAAGAACCAGCAGAGCAGCTGGCCCAGGCGCCCATGGACGAGCCCGTAGAAGGGCCCATGGCCAAGTACCCCGGCTATCCTACTACACCTGCACACATCGCTGCGCCAATAACCTCAAGAAAGGCCATGGCTGAGCTTCCTGACTATCCCAGCACTCCATCGCACATTGCCGCACCCGTTTCTAACAAGGACGTTCTTACAGAGCTCGCCGGTTACCCGAAGACACCAACCCACATCACTGCGCCTATCAATTCCAAAGATGCTCTGGCTGAAATGCCAGACTATCCCGAGACACCTGCGCATATCAACGCCCCCATCAACACTGTGGATGCCCTCGCTGAGATGCCTGACTACCCCAAAACACCAGCGCATATCGACGCGCCTATGAGCACCAAGGACGCGTTGGCTGAGATGCCAGGCTACCCCAAAACCCCAGCTCATATCAAGGCCCCCATTTCCGTCAAGGACGCAATGGCTGAAATGCCTGATTATCCCAAGACACCAGCTCACATCACCGCACCTGTGGATTCTTTCATCACAGAGAATGGTACCCAGCTTGGCGAGCATGAATACAAGGATGTCAACATGGACGACATCGAGATGGAGGATGTGCAAGAGCCCTCGTCCACCGAAAACGTGGCCTGCATGACTTCAGATGAGAACGCGGTCAGGACGCCTGCGCCAGCAGATGAGCCTGAAGAAGCTCAGGACATTGCAACCCCAGCGTTGGCCGAGCAAGAGTATGGCGAGGACCTCCCAGCCGCTGCAGAGGTCTCTGCTACACCAGCCGCCAAGTCCTCTGCATCTGCCCAAGCTGAGACGCCTTACAACGCTACTACACCTGTCCAAGAGACTCCTGCAGAGGTGCCTGGCACGCCACCTGCGCAGATTGTTTGGGGTGTCACTGATCAAGAAGCGTTCGAGGAACTCCCTGCCGCATACCCAAACACTCCAGCTCACATCGCTGTTCCAGTCACGACCAAAGCAGCAATGGCAGAGTTACCCGGTTATCCGAAGACCCCAGCCCATATAAGCGCACCGATCACTCCTCGCCGGGCCTTTGCTGAGCTGCCTGATTACCCAACTACCCCGAGCCTGGCTCTAGAGGCTGCTATCCAGGAAGAAATCACAGCATCCGTCAAGAAGCAAACACCATCGCCTCGGCACTACCAAAGTCTCAACGAGGATGTTTCTTTCGGATTAGAGGAGACCAGCGAGATCGCAGACATCACCGAAACTAGCGAGTTCAGCGAAGTCGCTGTTGAGAGCACCGTGAGGGGAACTTCTTTCTGTGACCTGAAGTTGAGCATGCCTCTGAAGCCGTTGCAACTCGCTCCTACATTTGCAGCTCCTGAGCCAACATCACCTAAGAAGTCTGCGCTACGGTCGCCACAGAAGTTTACTGATGCGAAGACCCCAAAGAAGAGCGTCGCTTGGACCGACGTTCAGGCTGACGAGAGTGATCTATTCCTCTACGACGGTGTTCTTCAAGGCACGGTTTTCTATGTCGACGTCACCCGCAATGGAAAGGAGCAAAACTTCTTGTTCCGGGGTCTTCTTGAAGATCTCGGCGCCAAAGTGGTCAAGGACATCTCACACGCATCTCTCACCCATGTTCTGTTCAAGGATGGAAGCATGTCCACGCTAGAGAAGTGCCTTGCAAGCAAGGGAGCCATCAAGTGTGTCAATGTCGGCTGGGTCTTGGATAGCGAGTCGAACAAGAAGCGGATGGATGAAGAACCCTACATGGTTGATCTCTCCGTCGCTAAGCTGGCGTCTCCTCTCCCCACCACCACGATGAAGCCTTTCACCCCTGCCAAGACTCCTTCGAAGTACGCACTTCCTCCTTCCTCTCAGTGCAAGATGCCTAGCACTCCCACTAGCTCTGAGTTCGACCGCTCCTTCAATGACGACAAGGAAAACTCTGAGATTGGCGCTTTCTTCGACAAGAGCCCTCTTGCGCCTCGCACTGTCCCGAACAAGAAGTCTTCATTCTTGTTCAGCAAGTCGGCTATCAAGACCCCATCAAAGCCACTCTTCCTTGCGACCACCCCGTCGAAGCAGAGCTCGTTATCTGCTATGAAGCCTGTTCCTCAAGCCTTTTCCACCACAAAGAAGCGTCCGGCGGAGTCTTCTTTCTTCAACAGCTCTCTGGGGCCCCCTAGAAAACTGCGCCTCTTTTAGTCGCCTCATCGCTCTCGGTGACAGTACGTTGTGCGGTCTTGCTTGCGGACTTTTGGATATCATGGATGCATTGGGCGGTGCTGGGCAGGTCAAGGTGTTTGGTGTTTTCGCAAAAGCCCGAAGTCGTGCTTGCGCTTTTCAACTCCACCCCCTTCGTCGCGGCACTTGAGCGCTTTCAGTCTGAGTCGTAGCCTCCTCGCAAGAGTTGGCTCCCCTGGGAGCGCAAATACAGTCAGCCAGGCGAAGGGGCGTGTTGGCGGCGTCCGTGCATACTCTGACTTTTGCTTGCTTTCCTGTTTTTTCTTCTCGGTTTGGCGCACATGAATCGGGTTTGGATATATCATGGATGAATGATACTGCATTGGGGTTCAGAGGCGTTTTTTTTTTTTTGGATACACTCACTCCGATGGAGGTTTGAAGTCTACTTCCTTTTCTTCCTTTACCATCACTAGTCACGTTAAACAGACGAAATGACAACTCGAAAGGTTTCATTGCTGTTCCATGGCCCGCGGTGCTTTTTCGTGCTTTCTCGGCCCAGATGCATAATTCTATGTCTATCCCATATATCTAACCCAAAAACGCCGCGCTCTTTCCAATGCATTCAAGATGACGATAGTTGAATAATCCTCTCAAAACGGCACATCCATATCCTCCACACTCTCCTCTCCCTTCTTCTCTCCCTCCCGTTCCCAAAGCACCTCCTTGATAAACCCCACCAGCGCATTTACACTCGCCTTCTGCGTACTCGGCAAAAAGTGGCCTCCAGGATGATACACGACGAACCTCTCCTCGCGGCGGTCACACGCCTCAACGAGCGCCAGACTTCTCTTCTCCTCGACAACCACATCCTGACTCCCCAAGAAATGCAGCACAGGCGTCTCAATCTTGGGTTCATAAAACGCATGATACGGGTTCTTGCCGAGCGCCGCAAACCCAGAATACGACACCGCAAACGCGAGCGGCGCGTGAATCACACTCTCCATGTATCCGGTGTCTGCTTGGAAACTCTCGGGAAAACGCATGCCGCCGGCAGGATACTGGGCTTCAAAGGCAGCGCGCCGGTTGGGCTCGAGTAGTGAGGCTACCATGGCGGCCAACGCGCCGCCCTGCGAGAAACCGATTACACCGTCAAAGGGCCCAGAGTCTTGTAGTACGCTGGCAACGTGCGCGAGACCTTGCTCTATGCCTTCGTATGTGTATGGTTCGCCTGTGCCTTTTCGCCGCCACCATGCCCACGCATCGATTTCTGGCCCGCCGTCGGCATTGTTGTTGTTGTTGCTGCTGCTGCCGTCTTTCCCTGTGCTGCCGGCTAGGAAGGATTCATCGGCGGGGGTGAGGCGGATTGGGGCTGTGGGGTACACGAGCTCGATGCCACTGGGGAATGCCTTTTGGAGTGTTTTTCGTAGAGCACCGGTTTTGGCTTGAAACAATGGCCCCGATTGCGTGTACCCGTGCAGCATCAGGATCTTGATGGGCCGATTGGGTGGTGGTGCGGCGGCGGCCATGGTGCGCCAGTGGGAGCGGATGCGGAGGTTCGTGGGCGTGTAGAGACGTGTGTCTGCGAGGGAAAGCAGGTGTCGGAGGCGCATATAGCGGTTTCGGTGAGAGAGAGAGAGTCTGGGCTATCGGGACCTGAAGGCGTGGTCACTTTGTCCCTAGATAGATGCGGGAAATTTTGGACTTTCGGAATGATACCGAGTTCGGGATGCCGGTTGCGTCATGGGCTAGCGCGGGGCGTTTAATGGCACCATCATCCCGCGATGCGAACCACGCTGAGGCGACAAGGAACCAAGGCGCGTTGAAGTCTTATATGTTTTGGTTGAATGTCTATTATACATACGCAACTTGCGCAGAGCCTTGGGAGCTCACCAATATCTAGACTAATCATGACTCTTCATGTATCATCAGTGCAGAGCATGTCAAGGCCACACGAGCATTTGTCGGTCTGCAAGTCCCCCTCTCGACACCTATTTCGCCTTTCCCTTGGCCGCGCTCTTGTCCACCTTGGTTGGTTGGATGCGCGCCATCATCTCCTCCTTAGTGATCAGATGGTCAACGCGTTCGAGGAGACCGAGCAAGCTCTTCATGTTACCGCTCCACTCGTTGAGCACGTCGTCGGCATCTCTTGGCTTCGAGAATGTGACGACACGCGCAGGCCGGTCGATCTTGGCGTAGATTGTCTTTGCGGACACCAGCTCGCTAATATTCTTCTCCGTCTCGTCCTCGGTCAAGTCTAGGAGTTCTGTCAAGCGTGGAATCTGGATACGTGTGTAGTACTTTGCAACAACGCGAACATTGTGCTCGATGACGCGCTTGCGGAGATCCTGCCACCTCTGGAATGCCTTGGCGTCGTCCGAATCGTCCTTCTCCGCGTCGAACACGTCCGTCTCAGTAAGGTGAGGACCAAACTGCTTGGCTACCATCGGCCACCTCATCAGCTCAGGAACAGTGAAGAGCTTCACTAATTGTGCGTCTTGTGGAATCTGGGAGTTGCGCGAGTCGCGCTGGATACGGTGGATGAGGTCGGACTGTTCGTTGTCGTAAGGCGCGAGGATGATGAAGTAAATAACGCGTTGGAGGATCTGTGGGAGTCAGCAATTGTGAAAGCGAGAGAATGGGTATCGCATACCGCCCGGAGCTTGTCGGGGTCCTCCTCAACTGCCTCAGTGTCCAGTACCTGTCGGTAGTGCTTGCATACATCAAGGTACTTGTCGTCGTGCTTGGCCAGAGTGATCTGCTGTTCGTAGTACTTGAGCTTCAGGTCCGTCACGTCATCTTCGGGTTCAATGGGAGGATCATCGGCGCTTCGGTTCTTCTCTTTCTCCTCGCGCTCCTTCTGATCCTTCTCCAACTGCTCAGGCGTCTTCTTTGGTCTCCGTGCAAAGTACCGTGTGCTGATCTTCCTGCTCAGGATACCAGCCTGTGTCCAGTCGCCCTTCTCTATGCACAGCGCTACTTGTTGTAGGATGAACTCGGTCTTCTCCCGTCGTGTCATGGAGCCAAACGTCTCGACTTGAAGCTCGCAAAGGATGTCCGTCGCGGACTCAACATCGCCCTGCTCCTTCTTGATGTTGGAAAGTATACGTGTTACTCGCGCGCGCTCGACTTCGACAAAGATCTATATATTCGTCAGTTCGTCGCCTGTATTATCCGCTTCAGCAGCTTACCTTGCCCTCGGTGACGGTGCGCAGCGTCTCGATGACCGACAGCTTTGTCTCTAGGTTTGGTGTCTCATCCATGAAGCCCATGACGGTCTGCACCATCTTGGTGGTGGCCTGTTTGAGCTGTCCATGCTTCTTGGAGAGAAGCAGGACCTGCTCGTTCATCAAGTTCCAGTCCTTGGCATTCTTTGCTATTGTGACGATGGCGATTATGACTCTGGAGGTAGAGGCGAGGTCGGAAGCCTGAACGCTATTAGGAAATGCTGATGCACGCAAGATGGATGAACGCCTACCTGGCGGGTCTGCTTCTCGAGTGCGAGCAGCTTATCGATTCCAGCTTGCGGGTTGCTCTAGACCAGTACATTAGCTCTTGATGCACCTTATAGGGCTCTTTGACATACAGAAGCTAGCTTCTCCGCCTCTGGAATCGCCGCATCGACCTCCTTGGTAAAGTCCTTGTCGGCCTTAAGCACCTCTCCGGCAGACATGGTGGCGGGGTCGTAATGTGCTTCTTTTGGATGCTGCTTTGTTTACTCGCTCGCAAAGGAAGCGGACGTAGCAAATAGGGTGTGAGAGCTTGAGAAGGAAAGGTGTGGGATAGTGCGGCGTCGTTGTTTGGATCTCGTGTTGGGGCTTGTCAGTGATGTAGAGAGATCCACGATTAACGCTTGGACCAATACACGCTAGCACGGTTGAACCATCCGCCGATGAGCCTCATCATCACGACTTCTTCCTTTGTACACTTGCATAGTCAACCCCAACTAGATATCGTCACTCACCCAAAACATCAAACGCCGCATCCAGGACGCCATCCTGAAGTCCTGGTTTCATTCGTACCATGAGAGTTGCTGGAGTCAATTTCCTGAACGCGAGACAGCCTCTGGATCCGTGGGCTGTTTCGCCATGATCTAACATTGTCTTCAGGAAAGAAGCTTGGTAGATGAGCGAGCAAAACATGGTCGATTACGAAAGATGAATAGCTTTGCACCACGCGCTTCTGCCAGCAATTGACAGTCATTGATATGTGTAAAGATGCTACCACTGAGGTACCTACAAATAAACCTGTGTCCGATTATCCAAGTCTCTCGTCTTCGAGCCCTATTGCCAGAGATGCCAACAAGCTCTGATAGCGCCTCAGGGCCTTTAGATCTAACTAAGAAACAATTTCTTCTTCGAAATTCTCATCCCGCTGACGGCGGAGTACAGCATTTTCTTGCGATCCGACCAGCGGATCAGCGTCTGTCACCTTCTCTTCCCTCCCCCCCCTACCGGATCTGGACTCCAATTCCGTCGCCACCTAAGCTTAAAGATCGGTCTTCGTTTGTGGTTTCTCTTTGTCTCTCTGTGTTTCTTCCGCTTTCTTTCACTAGTTACGCCGGAGATTTCCGGAACCAGGTTGGAGAAGTGGTCTTAAGACAAGAAACTTTTTCAGCCGCCGTATAATCGCTTCTCCAACCTTGAACCCAGGGTTGCTGATTACAATGCAAACCATTCTTTCCTCCATGTACGCTTGTGTCATGGCCTATGTGGTTCCATATGGCTTTCGAGCGGACTTTTTCAGCCTCCCTTGTCTTGTTCACTTTCTCTCTTCTCGTCTCTCCTTGGACGAGAGGCTTTCCGCAGAGTGGGTTCGTGGGTAGAAATACATTCTGATATTCAGTGAGCCTCAGATATAGCGGGCATTCACGACGGAGTTTACCCATTGGCAAAAGAGTACTCTGTGGCATTTGTGGTATGATTGATATATATTAGCCTGAACGGAAAAGCATAGCTTCCCCCCCCCCCTACCCACCTTCTAAGTTGTACGTTGTAGTCTCTAGTCCGCATGTGTAAGAAAAATAAGGATCTCTGGTCGTGTAGGCATAAAGACACCCAGATCGTCTCATCTGCTGCCACATGTGCCAGCCTTCCACGTCCTTTCTTTTAGCCATGTCTTCTTGTGTGACTTCTGGCTTTGCAGCTACCATCTCTGGAAGGAAGTGATGTAGTGGTGAATGTCTGTGGTAGGGCTTCTCGTCAAATTCCTCTACTCGTTGCGTATCCGGAGAGAGCTGATGCCGAGAAGAAAGAGAGAAAAGGGTATTATTGGTATTGGGGAAGAAGATTGAAATATGTACAGAGAACGCAACAGATGCTGCCCCAGTGTCCCCTTCTTCTAGCTCGAGGTAGCACTGCAATCTCGTGACAGAAATCCATCTGGTTTATCTGTGCAGGAGAGTAACCGTGGAACAGTCCTCTTATGCGATCCACAACATCTTTCCCCTGCGTCCAATGGCTTTACTCTGTGTTATCTTACACATAAATGTGATTCAAACCGGAGCCATTGAGGCCAATCTCCATCTCAATACAGGCCATTTGTGTGCTGCCTTGACTATACCTTTGACGTGTCTTTGGAGGGCTATAGGTAAGAACGTATTAGCATCAAGGTGACGCATTCACCACTTCTCTTGCTAACTCCCTTATTCTAGTGCATACCATTATGCGCACACCCTTTCATATACATGACTCAAAAGAAACGGCCCTTTTGCATGCATGTCTTGGAGCGACGTTGCAGCTTCTACCCACTCACGCATGTTACCTCCGTCTAGCCAACATCAACTCCTCCAAGCGGTCCAAACTGGCCGACATCGGCCGATTCAATTGCTTCCATTCACGGCCTCGATCCTCTGCCTCCTGGACCAACTGATGCTCTACACCTGTAACATACCCTACAATTGATCCATCTGCGTATGTAAATAGCCCGGAGCGAGACTTGTCGTATCAAAGCAATGGGCAGGTGGGCACATCCGACTGTCGTGGCCGGTGGGATAATGAAACGGAAGAGGAGCAGGAGAGGAGAACATGCATGAAGAGGGCAGAGTGAAAGACTGCACACCCAAAGTAGAAGTGTCGGGCAGCGGCGGCTGTAATATACCAGTTTCCAACCCGCTTTGCTCCTTCACCTCTGCTCTTTTCTTCTGCTTCCCCCCTGTCCTCTGCTTTGGGAGACCCTTCCATCCTTCTCTTCATCCGCCTCGCTCTCCAGCTTCACACACGCGTCAATCTCTACCCACTCTTTACCACCCGCACTGCCTCCTTGAAGCCCCCACAATTCTTCCGTCATCTCCTCTCTTAGAGCATCTGGTACGGCGATTCCGACACCCCATCCCGCCGGTTCCGTACTGGCCTTCGATTTAATCGACGATGTCGGGCCGTCCGTATTACCGCGACCGAAAACTTTCGATTCAAGATTTTCTACTAGTGCAGCAATTTCTTGCTCGCCGCTCAGCGTTGGGTGTAGTGGCGGGCCTTTTGTTAGCCCATTTTCGTATATCGCCGTCGCCGGGGGGGCATATAGGCGGGCGGGTTTCCGGATGTAGTATGTGGATCGGAACCGGGAAAAGGGGAGACGTTGTGGTTTGCGATGACGGTGTTGCGAAGGTGGGGATGAAAAACAGGATCCAGCTGAGATTTCCAGTTTTTTTTCTGTTCCCTGGAGCGGTTGGCTGATCGGTGTGCATACAATATCTTCATGTGAGTGGCGCGTATTTTTTCCCTACCAGGAAGTTTCCGGGCATAAGTTGTTAGTGTGGAGTAGAACGTGGAAGTGGATGTGGGGAACTCATTAGACTGCGCGTTGGAAGGAGCTAAGACACCGCGACGGAGCCGCACTAGCAAGTCAACGACGCCGAGGATCAGTGCACCCCACTGTCTAATGATCGAGAAAAGAGCCTCATGATCGCGTTAGACGGGCAGAAAAAAGTAGCAGCATAAACGGAATGCCACGGCTTTCGATGGTGGTGCACATAAGCAAGGGAGCCGAGGCTTTCGAATGTGCCTTGTCCAACTGCACATACGAAGCCCCGCGAATGGAGATGAGGCGATGTTTGAAGGGAAGTCAAAACCTTGCGTAGAGGTATTACAAGAAGCCGCACGAATAGAAGAGAACATGAGAGTGTCCAATCTTCGCTTGGAAAAGCGCCTTCCTACGCCACTGGGTGTACCTAGGTATCGCCCGACCCTTGCCAAAAAAAGACAACCGAAAAAAAGAAATCCAATCATCGCAGTTCGCTTTGTTGAAGAAAGGCGTATGAATCCAGGCAGATTTGAGGGGTGCTTGGTCATGAAATAGGTGACGGTCGAGGGGGAAGTGCGTTAATGACCAGAGTCGCTCACACGCCTCCTTCGCCCACGACTACCACCTTCAGGACGCTGTGCAAGCACATCGCGGAGTTGGGGGTCATCTTTGTCCTTGTTTGTATGATGTACTCGCACATGCCTATGGCAAGCAAATTAGCTTAACAGGAAGAAAGCTTTGTAGTTCCACATACCTCTGTAGGTTGTCCGGCCTGGGATATTTGTGTTCGCGATCTGGACAAAAAGGGCACACGTAACCTGGTGACTGATGTACGAGGCCATGCCGTATCATCTCGTTCTTTCTCTTGAAGCCTTTGCCTCCCTCGCCTCGAGGACAGTCTTTCACAGGACAATAATGTGGGCGATTTGACGAGTGTACGTTTGTGTGTGAACTAAAATAATCAGCCTACTATTCCATGAGTGAGAACACATAGAACGGAGAATACACACTTTAGAAGGTACTGCGTCTGAAAAGGAGCCGCATTGCAACCTGGGTAGTCGCACTTGAACGATCCTGTAACGTGCGAAGGGATGTTTGGGGGTAAGCCAGAGCCCACTGGAGGTGGTAACACTCGTGATGCGAGCGCACCATCCAAGCTCATATGCCGTGGCCGTTGCTCGATCGGCGTCGGCTGTGTACCAGGACTCAGCCCATCAGAGCTCTGGTAATTTTCATTCGTTGGCGCAGAGTGCAATGTAGTATAGGGACCGCTATCTGACGCAGCATGCGAAGGTCTTCGAGCATCATTACCGAAAACATGTCCACCAGATATTCTGAGGAACAAATCACCACGTTGAGGCTGTTCATTAGCGCTCATAGGTGAAGAGGCACTCAACGGAGGGAAAGCTGTTGCCGGAGAGTGCGAGCTAAGCGATAGCTGCCGCACTCTTAATGTTGGTGATTGTCCCACCGAAGATACTGATGGCCGATGGGAGAAGCTATTGGCTCTGTTCGCGTCGTGATCGCTCGTTGCTGATCGTGCGATATCGTCCATATGTCGGAACGAAGGCAGCTGTTGGCCAGGCGAGCCAGCTCCGCCATCACGTGCAGGAGACGGCGCCTGGAGTGCTGGAAGTGTGTCTGCCGACAGTCCCCTTGTTTGTGGAATCGTCAGTTGTCGAAGGCCGAGGGATGTTGATGAGTTGATTTCTTGGGGTGTGCCGTTCGTTAAACCACTGAGTTGCTGGGATGGTAGTTGCAATGACGTGTTTGAGATTGCCGAAGTAGCAGACAAACTTCGATGGATACCATTAGTATCAGGGCGCACTCCATTCGGTGCAATATTCACGGACGATGCCTGTGATGGACGCCTATCTGACCCCAAGGAAAGGGGCCTGAGATTGATGTCATCTTCAAGTACCGAGTCTCGGTGAGTAGCCGTCGCTTTTGGATTGAAGTTGGGGCCCAGAGCTTCTTGGGCTGTATGCTGCAAGGCTGCAGAGTAAAAGTTTGTTGTTGCGAGGTCAGCACGCTTGGGATCGAACAGCGCAGTTCCCGCGTCAGGTGATTCGATGTTCATCTCGTCTCCGGAGTCGCTATCGGAGTTTAGAGCCTGTTCACCGGCTCTTTGGGCGATATCTGGTCGATTTGGGGCCATCTCCCGAATGAGCACCCAGTCACCCTGGGTCGCTCGAGGTTTGGGCTTACGCGAACCAGAAGGTTTATGTCTTTGAGTATGACGAGAGGCGCTCCGTTGGTCTGGTGGGGGAGGGAGCACTGGAGTCACAGTGGGCGGTGGGGTAGGTGATGGTGTTGTCTTCACAACAACCGCTATCAACCCGGGCGATTTTGGAACTGCGTCGTCGTCTTCGTAATAATCTCCGTTGTACAGCATCTGGGTAGCAGAGGCGGCGAATGGGGAAATAGTAAGCAGTGTGGGCGGACCGAGGGAAAATTATCCCAAAGACCGCTCGGCGAATGCTCCCAGAGAAAGGCCAAGGCGGCGGTGAAGAGAACGAGTCGCACAGCAAGACCAGTCTTGGATGGCTGTCTGAAGGAGAGTCAGCATGACCATCGGCTGCATTCTTTTCGCGACAGAGAAGAGCTGGAGAGCGTGGAGAGACTCGAAGGCTCCGGGCAATAGGAACGGGTGGGTGTTCAGAGTTCTAGTTGGGTTCATGTGCTTAAGGAGGACACGAGGTAGCCCAGTTGCCGTCGGATGCGAGCAGGGCTAGAGAAAACTCGGGTCGTGCGACTGGGGCAAACAGGGATGCGCAAGTGGAAGGAAGGGGATTGTGGTCATTGGCGTTGTAAGAAAGCGAACAGGAGCACGAGTTGTGAATTATATGTGGAGAAATGATGCAAAGTGAAGACGCCGACGAAGACGCGGCTCTGCGCGGTGAAAAACATACCCGAGGGTGCCAGT
Source organism: Paradendryphiella salina (assembly GCA_900634815.1). NCBI lineage: Eukaryota > Fungi > Ascomycota > Dothideomycetes > Pleosporales > Pleosporaceae > Paradendryphiella > Paradendryphiella salina. The sequence goes on along the minus strand of LR132170.1, from coordinate 56,581 downwards.
GCGACGGCTCTTTTTCAGCCTCAAGGCGGTGTCGAAGGGCTCTGCCGATCGCAAACATCAACTCGCACCTGCTGGGATGGGACGAGCGTCTGATGGCGTATCGCATAGGTGAGGGTAGCAGTTGATGAGATTTGAGTTTCTCAGGACATGTGAGGGTTGGAGTGCTTGGAGGGTGAGAGGCCAGATCCGGGGCTGCGCTGGATGTGAAGAGGCTGATTGCGGGGGCTGTTGTTGACTGGACGGCTTCGCCTGCTGAGGGTGGAGAAGGCGGAACCCGGGGGGGCAAGTGCAGCAGCAGGAGCGGTAATCAGACGGCTAACAGAGCGTGGAGCGTGAAGGACTGTCCCGGAGTGTCATGTGCAAAAGGGATGACGGCGACGACGACGACAGTGAAAAACAGACGGCTCAGGTCAGAACAACAGCGTCGCCGTCCAGCCTTGGTGCCCTCCGTCCATGGGCGACGAGGCGCAGCCCGGCAGCGGCAGCCCAGCGCGAGGCTCCAGTCCAATCCACACATGAGGCTCCCACCGAAGCAGGGCAAAGGTTCGGCCGTGCACTCTCCCCCGCTTTCACAGCCGCTAGCTTCTCTGGGACCCCACACTTAGCTACTCCACGGGGTCGATGGAGCCCAAGCCCGCCGCCTTTTGCACCGATGCTGCACCAGACCAGATCAGAACCAACAAAAAAAAAGAAAAAAAGAAACGACATGCCTGGGTCGGGCCTATTTCATGACATGCCACCTAGCCAAGCTTCTGGAATATAATCCCGCGACCCTTCTACCAACAGTCGCGCTCGTTTGATTGGCCATCCGCAGTAACACATGCGGCGTGGGTTGGACCGTTGTATTGCACGCCCAGCAAGCCGCACCTGCATCCAGCGCCCGCCTGTATTGGCGCCCAGACATGAGCTCCAGGCTATGTATGCCAATAGTTGCCTGCTGCGTCTACTGTGGCACTCGTCGACAACATGCGCATGCGTGTGCGAGGACCGTATGCAATGCAGAGCTCATTTTTCCCCTCTTTCTTTGCTGTCAAATGCTACTTTTGCCGCCCACTGCTGTGACAAAGACATCTGCCCTATCGTACAGTCTAGATGCTGTATGCGCTCTTGTCTATTACAATGCCGCTGAGAAATGCATCGACACCCTTACCAATGTGCTACCGTCGCCTCCACACGCAGTTGTGACAGGTACGCCCCGCCACTGTGACCGTTGAATTGGCGAGTAACAACGTGCTGCTTGCACATCGACGCCCTCCAAAACAAATCATGGCTGATGAAAGCATGGATGGCGCCAGAAACGGTATCCCACCCATAACACCGACCAATCCCATTCTATCCTCAGCCGTAATGCACGCCCACAGCCCGACTCTATGCTTCCGGCCTTGTGCCGAATCCAGGGATCCCCGTGAATTTGGCGTCCTTTGGCAGCTTAGGCCGCCCGAAGTTCTCATCCAGGTCAAGGATGACTTTGAGTGCATTGCGGCTGCGGAGGTACGGCAACGGTGCCTTGGCCTCTTCGAGACCGACCGACGGCTCCAGGCTAGAAGAGTCTGTCTGACCTGAACCAGGCATGGGCAGAGCTTTGAACATGTCAGTATGTGAAGTGCGCAGCACACCGTAGAGTACTTACCTCGTTGAAGAACCTCGTAACCGGCCAATGTGAATCCGAACTGGGGAGACGATCGCATGATACGAGCCGGCCCACCCTTGAAGAAAGCCTTGAAACCCTCTTCCTTGTAAATTGTGGCCGCCGCATGTCGTAAGCCAGTATACGCAACTTCGCCCTTGCGTGCCTCCACCTGTAACCTAGTCTTGATCACGTCGCACGGTGTGGTGAAATAGGCTGCAGGCATACCCGCGATGGCACCGGCTGTCAACATCTGCAGAACCCCCAGCGACTTCTGTGGGCTCTCACCGAAGAAGTCCTTCTTCAGATGGCTGTAGGTAGGGAAGTAGATGGCCGAGAAGGGAACTGGTAGACTGGTTAGGTAATGTTGGCAGCTATCACAGAGAACAGTACATACCGTCACGCAAAAGACAGGCGCTAGCCCCTTTGTACAGACCGACGAGACCCAGATTCCGAACAATCCACATGGCGGACCGCCTGGGAACACCCTCGACGTTCTTGGACAATTCCCCCTGAATTTGTAATCGAATCTTGACAATCTCGAGTGGGTTGGTGAAGACCTGCGGGCGTCTGCGTTAGTATCTGCCTCTACAGAGCCGAGCCAGAAGGCTAGCATGACTTACCACTTGACAGGCACCGGCAGTGCCACCCGCCAACATCTCAGCGGGGAACTTGATGTAACCCGTTGACTTGTCCGTCAGCTTTCCTCGAACAAGATCGTTGACTGTGAGCTTGATGGCCTTCTCTGGAGCCACACCAACAAGCTGGGGAAGGACACCGGAATAGAGACCCTTGAATCCTTCGTTCTTAATGACCTTTTTTGCGCAGTCGAGTGAGTTCTTGTACAAGACGTGCCCAACGCCAGAGCTCCTCTGGTTTTGCATCCTCGTCTTGACCAAATCGATTGGGTAGACCATAAACGCACCAAACGCACCAGCTAGAGATCCAAGCGCAAAGTGGTGGATGGACTCCAACACGTCGTGCAATAACGACTTTGTGCTCGCAAACACCTTTTGGCCGGCGTCGGAAATGCCACTGCCAGCCAGGGATCCCATGGTATGCCAGGAGGGGTCGAGCACGCGAGCAAAGTCTCGTAGACCAAGGCGACCAGAAGCCTCATCCAAGCCGGCAAAGTGGAACAAGATATCGGCCTCCATTGGTGTGTATAGATTGAAGCGACTTATCCGGGCGGCCTCGTTGAGGAAGTCTGTACGGGTGATCTTGCCATCGGCACTCTTTTGTGTGGCATTGCGGATGATGAGCTCGATCATGTCCATTTGCTGGATGACATTCTGGAAGGCGCGGACGTTCGCATAGGAAATCTTGCTCCCAACCGAGATGTTGCAAAGAGTGGGCAGGTTCTCGAGGAGGTAGTCGGAGAGCTTGTGACTTGCAGTCTCGCGTATTATGCGCTGGAAGTGCTCTGGCTCAATGAAACCATCTTGGTTCTTGTCGAAATGCGTGAAACCTTGACGCACGCGCTCGCCCTGCAGACCCCGCAGCAACTGGGCGAACTGAGGATAGGTCATCGTGTGTCTGTGCTTCTTGGAGCCAATATATAGCGTAGCCCAGCCGCCCTCCCAGTCAAAGGGTAGGCTATCCTCTGTCTTGTGCGCCTTCCACGTCTCGTAGAAATCGTCAAAGTCGATGTAGCCGGTCCGCTGCTTGTCGAAGAAGCGGAAGACGACCTCGTACTCGGCGTCGGGCTTCGCAAGCAGGTTCTGAAAGACGGACCAGTCATGGATATTGACCTTGCCCTTCTGGTCACGGTCGGCGACCTGGAAGAGGATGCCATACTGGTATCGCTTGATCTTGTGCTGGCAACGGACGCGCCGTTAGCTTGACTCGACACACTGCAGACAGCCCTGCTTACGTAGTCTTCGCTCTCTGGCGCGACGGCTGTGATAAACTGGTCTTCATTGAGGAAGAATTCGCCTGACTCGTCCTTTTGGGCGTGCTTCATAAAGGCGGCGCGCGTGAGCTGCGACAGCTGGGGCTCGTCGGAGGTGCCGAGGAGCACCTCGCGCACTTCTTCCTTGACAGTCGCCATTAGGGAGCGAACAACACTTATCCGGGACTCAGCAAGTGCAATTGGCCTCGGGTGGAGGAGGGGGAGAGGTCAGGGGAGAAGTTGCTAGGGACAGGAGCACGTTATGGGGAGTCGGCCGGCCACTACGCCATCAGAAGACAATGCTCGCGGTCAGGTTGCGAGCTCGGAGGTAAGCTAATTTTTAATTGCGAGCGATTAGCGGGGGTCGGAGAAGGCGTGGGGAAGGCGCGGGTGCGAGTTACAACAATCACTTGTATCTGCATTCGATTCACTACGGTGCCGAGTCAAGGCCACGAGTCCAGCTGGAGTTGCCTTGCGTATGTCCTCTTCTCGACTTCTCGACTGCTCATTCCCATCGCCGCCTCGTTCCTGTTGCCATCGCCTCGTCTATCGCCCTTTGGCAACGTCCCCGCGCAAAGTGCCTCGGTGCGCGTCTCGAGCCTCCCGCCGCGATCCGGGGTAGAGTAATCAATACGGCTGCGCTGGGTATGCTGCAGTTGCCGGTTCCCATGAGGCTCTGTGTCGCCGAAGAGTCCCAATTACCCCGGACTGCCCTGTCAAGCTTTAGCGTCGCCCGTCGCCCAGGCACATGCGACACTTTGCAACGCCTCTGCGCCGTCCACCATGGGCGCCTCACAGTTGCATGTCGATCAGGGTCTGAAGTAACATCAAAGCGCGTCGCATTGCACTTGCTCGCTTCTGCTGGATCCCATGCACTCTGTCTATGGTCGCTCACCTCGAGCTTCCCGGGCATCGGATCGCTAGTCTAGTACTTAGGCTGGACCCGGAGACCATGACCTAGACTAGCAAAAGGAGCAGAGAGATGATTTCTTACCTACAGCAAGCTCAGTAAACGTATATGCTGCATTGGAAGGCCTCTTATTATAACATATCCTTTAGCCGCCGTGGTCAATTCGACCCTGCTGCGAAAATTCCTGCTCTCAATGCCCAGCCCAGATAAGATGGCCACGCGAGTCCCGGAGGAACCCGCTCGACCCTTCCTTACAGCTCACCATCACAGCCAGTGACCACCAGTAGATCCCACAATGTCGCCTGCTAACCTTGATTCGACATCACGGTCTCCAATGCTCTGGGCAGTGGCTTGCTGTATTGCCGCTCGCGCCGTACCAGAACACGCCCACGCTCCAGAATTGCACCGCTACCCCCATCAGGCAAGAAAGCAATAGGAAGACTGTTGGAGACTTCGGGACACGCGAAGGCTTCAGGTCCAACAGCTTGAATGCGTGTTTCCATGGACCCCGCTGATTGGTTGACAGAGTTTGCAGGCGATGGAATGACCAAGGCGGAGACAAGAGAGCGGAATCTCTGGGCACGTCTCATGCACTTGGCAGGACCTTACCACCTGCGAGAACATGGTTGCGAGACGGCATCCAAATGGCTGGAAACCACAAAACTGCAGTTCAGCCCGTGGCCAGGTGCTCGGCACCCGTCTTTGCCTTCTGGGCGCATCTTGTTTGTCCCCATTTGACATCAAGCCCACTTTCAGCACCGCCCATGTGCTGTACGTATGCTAGAGTTATATAAGATTGGCCATGCTCCCTAGAATCCAGAATTTGACAACCACAGTTTCAGGACCGCATAGTCAAGATGCCGTCTCCATTGACAGCCAAGTATGACTGGATTCTCGCACTCACTACCATTGCCTTTGTTTTCTCGGCCTTTGGAAACGGCGCCAACGATGTCGCCAACGCCTATGCGAGTAAGTATCAATACACTGTGGTACACAGAAATAGTTACTAACCATACTCACAGCCTCTGTTGCGGCCCGAACCTTGACCATGGCCCAAGTTGGACCACTTGCCGTCATCACTGAGTTCGTCGGTGCGGTTGCGCTCGGAGCTCGTGTCACGTCAACCATCAAGAACGGCATCATCAGCATTGACCGTTTCACAGACAACCCTGGTGCGCTCATGCTGTCCATGGGTTGTGCTGGTCAGTATGGTCAAATCGTATCCCAGGGTGTGGGCTAACCATACGCAGAGGTCGGTAGTGCTTTCTGGCTAATGACTGCCACCAAACTGGGTATGCCCGTCTCCACTACTCAGACTGTTGTCGGTGCTCTCATCGGAGTCGGCTTTGCTAGTCAATCCAGCATCAAGTGGGCATGGGAGAAAGGTTCCGTGTCTCAAGTGGCCGCCTCCTGGGCTATCGCGCCTTTGATCGCCGGTTGCTTCTCCGCCATTATCTTCGCTACAATCAAATACTCGGTTCTCGAACGTAAAGATCCATTCAAGAACGCCATGAATATCATTCCTGTCTACTTCGCCCTGACAGGAGCCATTCTCGCACTATTCATGGCTATCGAAGTACCCGATGCACCATCGCTCGAGGATTATGGCGCCGGAAAGATAGTTGGAATCATTCTGGGTGTCTTTTTTGGATGCATGCTGATCTGCTACGTCTTCTTCGTTCCTTTCTTCAAACGGAAGTTGATCATGAAGGACACTCGCGTCCGCATCTGGCACGTCGTTCTCGGTCCCATGCTGCTCAAAGAGAATGCTCCTCTTTTCTGGCCTGGCAAGGGTGACGAGTATGTCACTGATTACTATGCGGATGCCTACGGAAGGGTGCATGCCGGGGCCAAGTACGACACTGCCAACGCCAACGAAACTGCTCAAGACGACCAGTTGAAGAAGGTTGACGGTGGATCGCCATCTGGCTCGATGAACCACAGCAACGAAGGTGTGCTCCCAAGCGACCCAGAGAAGACACATGTGCACGAGTCATCCGAAGCTCCTGTACGTCAACTCCGTAAGAAGCCCGAACCCTATGAGCGCTTCATTCTCCCCGTCAAGTCTCTCTCTTGGGTCAACCCACAGAAGTGGTGGGGTTACACCAAGTTCGTCTTGCTCCACGGTGTCACTCGCGATGTCATCACTCACGACAACGATCTCCTACGCGCCATCCACTCCAAGGCCAGACGTTACGATGTTCGCGTGGAGCATCTCTGGACATATTGCCAAGTTGTCTCCGCCATAATGATGTCGATTGCGCACGGTTCCAACGACGTGGCCAACGCTGTTGGTCCATGGGCTGCCGTATACCAAACCTACATCGAGGGTCAGGTTGACACAAAATCACCCACTCCTGTATGGTTCTTGGTCGTGGCTGGTCTCTTGCTTGGTCTTGGATTCTGGTTCTATGGCTACCATATCGTTCGTGCGCTCGGTAACAAGATTACCCAAATGTCACCTACTCGCGGTTACTCTGTTGAGTTGGGCGCTGCCGTCACCGTTCTGCTAGCATCCAGGCTTGGATTGCCTGTATCAACTACCCAGTGCTTGACTGGTGCGGCAGTTGGTGTCGCTTTGATGAACTACGACCTCGGTGCCGTCAACTGGCGCCAGCTCGCTTTCATTTTCTCCGGATGGGTAAGCCACATTCCACATATCTTGACATTATTCCCTATTAACATACTTAGGTTCTTACCCTCCCCGCTGCTGGTCTCGTTTCCGGTCTCCTCTGCGTCATGGCGCTCAACGCTCCCCACTTCTAAACCTTCCTTGATTCCTGGCGCTCTGCGTCGTCGATCTTTTATAATTTTGTGTCTCGTGAGGAGGATGCACATGTAATAACAGTAGTTGGGCATTCAAAGATATCCAAAGGTGCTTCACACCGACAAATCAATCGTTTTTGCGCTGTGCTTTAGTCTTGGTCGCATGTCGTAGAATAGATAAATTGATGGTCTGTTATCAGAACGGGCATAGACCCCACCCATCGTCATTTGCATATCAATACAATCGAGTCCAGGTTTTCCCTGTTCCTAGTTCCCCAATACCAACAAGATTGAATCCCTGCTACAGAAAGGAATGTTTGATGGACAGCAAAGAATCGCGTGCGAAGATATGCGACCAGGATGCAAATTTCGTGGTGGCGATTTGGACGTGACGTACATGCGACTTCAATTTGACAACACGGAGAAACTCCAGAATCCCACCGGTCATTGCGCATTCCGCCAGTCGCATATTTATATGTATATGAGCACATACATATAGACCATAGCAACGAATTTTGTTCTGCTCTCAGTTGATCCAAACCGCTACTTCGGTCCCATTTCACGTAATACCCTTAGCATCATCACGCGAAAGCCGTCAACCAACGTCCACGGGAACGAAAGATAGATACGATCCAAGGAAAAAAAGGACGATTGCAAGCAGCCAACCACCACAAATGCCGTCCACCCTCCCAACCCTATACATCCTCTTCCTCCTTGAACAATTATACGCATTAAACATCCACTTCCCACACCCATCCTCAGGCCTCGTCTACCCGCTCTCCATCAACCTCCTCAAGCTCGTCTCGACCACAGCAGGCCTACTAGCCTGGACACCTCTCACCACCTCCTCGCGCATATCGTCACCCGTGCCATCCGTCGTCGCAGGCACTTGTCTTATGGCAAGTCTAACCTTGTTCACCTGGACGGCACGTACAACGCGACCGAAGAACCTATCTGTGATATTCGGCTGCGTAACACCACGCTATGTAGTGGATAGCGGACCGTACGCTTATATCAGACATCCGACGTATGTTTCTTATGCGCTGGGTTGGCTGGGTGCTACGGTTTACGTCTTATCCTCATCCTCACCCTTTTCTTCCACCGCTACTGCTAGCACGCCAGGTGCATGGATATCAGATCGCATGCGCAGCGCGGTCCTCGTCGCAGCGGTAAGCGGCCTCATGTGGTTGTATAGACGGGGCGCTGTGTTGGAGGAGGCGCAGTTTCTTCAAGATAGGAATACGGTGCTGGGAGAAAAGACGGCCGAGGGGGTTAGAATAGAGTATTTGGGGTATGTGAGGAGGGTTGGGTCGAGGTGGGTTCCAGGGGTTGTGTGAGTGAACGAGTGGGGAAAGTGTGGCGCCGGCGGTGTTTTGGTGCTATTGGTGGGATGGGGAGATTCTCGGAGAAGGAAGTTTCTTTTTCTCTTTTCGCAACCTCTTGTTAGTAGATAGTATGAGAGGAAGCGGATCAAGTGAGAGTTAATGATCTGAAGATCTCGACTCTCAGGTGGGTGTTTAACTTTCGATTACATTAATGGCGTGCTCTTCGTTCTCTTGTCGTATATACGCAACTAGCCCATCGTCCTACCAAATTAAGCGCGTGCTTCTCCGTCTGTTCTGACCGTAAAAATTTATAACATGATTACATCTGACTATTGTGATGCGCATCCATCCTAGCCTGACCTTCCTCTTGCATCTGCGCATCGAGACGCGACGCTAGTCTTCTGCCCATCTCTTCTTCAATTGCCTGATTAGGCCCTTCAACTAATCCCCATGGGCCATCGGATATCTTCTTTGCCTTGAATTTCAGCAAAATCCCCACGCACACGGGCCCGATAATAGTGTTGAGCAGGATGGCCCAAATGGCGGTGATGAAACCTTCAGCTGTCACGTAGGGGGTGTTGTTGTATCCAATCTCAACAATCAAAAGGCCAATTTCGCCTCGAGCCACCATGGCCATGCCAAGAAGGACAGCTGGAGATACGGCTCGTTCGAGCGCGGCTTTGCGCGTGGGTGAGTAAGGTGAAGAGCGGACTTTCTCCAATCGGCCGTTCTCGGCCGCGGATTCCCGAGCCTGTGCTTCTTGTGCTTTTTTAGGGTCGTGCTTCGCGACGGCCCAGATAGGTATCCACACACCTACAATAACTTTACCGATAAGCATGAGCAATGTGTACACAACGCCCTTCCAGATGGCCTCTCCGGTCCACAGATCTAGGAACGGTATCGCAAAGCCGATGCTTGCAAAGAACAAAGGTGCGAGCACGTACTGTTGCGCGTCCAAGCAGTAGCATTCGAAGGTATGCACGAATGTCGGACTCTTGTCTTTTGAGCGCTCGCCCTCTTCTCGCGACATGACCACGAACGGTCCCTCGGGATGTGTTGAGGGAAGATAGGTCAAGAACGCGCCAGCGAGGAAAGCTCCAAACAAGACAGAGGTACCAGTGTAAGCTGCGATGGAGAGGAAGGCCGAAAGGACCAGAATCATGAGCATGATATTCGACAAGTGGTCAAATCGGTGGAAATGGCGTTCGATGTACCTGCGGAAAAGGGGTGCGAAGACCCATTTCGTGAGGATTGGGGTGAGGATTGCCATGGCAGCAGATGCGACAACAGGTCGGCCGATCAACCATCCCAGGTTTACATCGCCTCCTTCAGCGATATCTCCCAGGTCGTGGATGACGCTAGACATGACCAGCCCGGTAACATCGTCGATGACTGCAGCACTGACGAGTACAGCGCCAACCTTGGTTTGACTGAGGTCAACGTCCTTGGAAGCGCCGGCGATAACAGCAAAGGTCGTGCCTAGACTGGTCGCACTCAATGCGGCGCCGATGATAAAAGTCTCCACAGCGCCGTAACCGAACCCAAGGTACAGCAGGAGGTAGCTGAAACCGATGGGAGCGAGAACACCTGTAGCGGCCCCACAGATCGACAGCGTAAAGTTGGCCTTGAGTAGATCAAGTCGCGTACTCAGACCGCCCTCGAAGATAATCAAGACAAGGCCAACGTAGCCAAGATATAGAAACGTCTCTAAATGTACAGGGTTGGGAGTCAGTCAGTGTCGCACAAGGAGTAATTCCCCGAACGAGAGTGCGTACCGGCCCAATCGTGGTGGAGAATATTGGCCAATGGCTCGCCGTAGATGATACCCACGGCTATCGGCCCAATGATACCGGCTCGAATAACCTTGGCCGAAACATATTCTGAGATCCATAGAAAGGTAAAAAAGGACACCAGGATGAGGATATCAACAACTTAGGCTGGGTCAGTTAAGATGAAGGGTTTCAATGGCGGGTGGTGGGGTCAAAGCTGGGCTTACTCTCGGGCTCGTGATACTGCAAAAACGGGGCGGCGTCTGGGTTGGAAGCGGCCATGCTAGACAGGACAACAAGACAGCAAAGGGATCTGGCTGAGGTCTGGGAAGGTCGACAAGCCGTGGCTAAGCTCTTGGACGGTCGAGGCGGCCTGGCGACCTCAAGAGGCGCTGGCGCAGGACCCCAACAACGAAGACCCACGTCATAGTCGGTTCTTAGCATCGCCATAGCCAAGGCCACAAGAGCGCAAAACCGATATATCGCGCAGTTCGCAGCAAGCGACTACGCGCGGCTCCGGCATTTTCTGCTCCACAATATCGTTGACCACCTCGTCCGTGCCCCGGGGAATCTCCGCTGAGCCTCGACTCGGCCTAGAACTGCTGCACCTGCACGACGCCGCACGACGCTGCAAGATGGCATCGCAGGCGCGCATTTTCGGCCATTCACAGCAATTTCACGCAAGGCTTGTCGCTGCTAACGCGAAGCTTGAGCGTTCGAAACCCCTATCGTTTGCTCCACCGCGTCGTTGAAACGGAAGAGTCTGCACTGGCCCAGTCGAAGAGGCAGGTAGAAGAAGATCCTGAGCAAGCCAAGATTCTTGATGCCGTATATCCGTCGCACCAATGCAAACCCTGGCAACGCGATGGTCAGTGAATGGTCGTTTTCACTGCCAAGAGTGGAGAAAAGTTTGCCTGTGGTCTTGGCCTTTGCCATCCGAACCGACCTTGGCGCGAACTTCGTGACGCTTGGCAGGCATCTGCAAGCCGACTTCCTACACCGACTTCCCCACCACTCGACATATATCTTAAAGATATCCGAAGACCCTTCTCTTTCTCTTCTTCCCTCTCATCGCTACCTCGCGTCAGCCCCTCATCCTCCTCATCCCCCTCATCCCTTCTCCTCCCGTACGCGAAGTCTTCTTCAAGTACACGTCGGCGCCTTCCCTCTTCCGCCCACACAAACTCCACCCGCCCAACACCCTACAACTCGCCAATCACGGCGTAAATCTGGAGGAGTCTGCACCCAACCCGTGCTGAAGTACTCTATGAATACTACGGTCAACACCCAATCCATCAAACTTGTCCACGTGGCTATAGTCCGCGGGGCGAGAATTCGTAGAAGACTAGAGCGTTGACCTCCAACCTCACGTTTGCCGATATCCGTATCAACACCATCAACACTTTTTACAACCTATTACGCCATCTTTCTGAAACACCACAAAAAATCCTTCCTCAACCATGGGGAAAAAAGCTGCTCCCCTTGAGGGGCATATCAGCGGACAGGCGAATAAGCCCATGTCCAAGCCCGCTCACAGCCTTACTCTCGCCGAAGTCGTCAACGAGCTGAAGACTGAAGAATGGTCCGGTCTCGACGATGCTGAGGCTAAGCGCCGTGCCGAAGACTACGGCTCCAATGAGCTTGGAGAAGCCGAGAGCGTCTCCCCTATCAAGATCCTTATCGCCCAAGTCGCCAACGCCATGACCCTCGTTCTGATCCTAGCCATGGCTGTCAGTTTCGGAATCAAGTCCTGGATTGAAGGTGGTGTCGTTGCCTTTGTCGTCGGTCTCAACATTGTCGTTGGTTTCTTTCAGGAATGGTCTGCCGAGAAGACGATGGATTCTCTTCGTTCCCTCAGCTCGCCCACTGCTCGTCTCATTCGTGGCGGCCAGCAAATTACCGTTCCTTCTGCCGAAGTCGTTCCCGGTGATGTTATCGAGGTCAAGGTCGGAGACACCATTCCCGCTGACATCCGTGTCTTCGATGCCGTCAACTTCGAAACCGACGAGGCCATGTTGACGGGAGAGTCTCTTCCTGTCCGCAAGCAAGAGGATGCCACTTTCGATGAGAAGACTGGTCCTGGTGATCGTCTCAACGTTGCGTACAGCTCGTCCAGCGTCACCAAAGGTCGTGCCAAAGGTATTGTGTTTGCCACGGGTGCTTTTACTGAGATCGGCGCCATTGCTACCCAGCTCCGCGAAACAAAATCCAAGGTTCGCCCCGTCAAGCGCAAGGAGAACGGAAAGGCCAAGCCCCATCGTTACCTCGAGGCTTACACGCTCACCACTACCGACGCTATTGGTCGCTTCTTGGGTCTCAATGTCGGTACTCCTCTTCAGAAGAAGCTCTCCAAGCTCGCTGTATTGCTCTTCTTCATTGCCGTCATCTGTGCCATTATCGTCCTTGCAGCCAACGAGTTCAGCAACCGCCAGGAAGTTATCATCTACGCCGTTGCCACGGGATTGTCTATGATTCCCGCTAGTTTGGTTGTCGTGCTTACCATCACTATGGCCGCTGGTACCAAGTCTATGGTTAAACGCCATGTTATCGTCCGAAACCTGAAGTCCCTTGAAGCCCTCGGTGGAGTTACCGACATTTGCTCTGACAAAACCGGAACGCTTACCCAGGGTAAGATGATTGCCCGTGGTGCTTGGATCCCAGGTGTTGGAACATACACCATCGAGGACTCTACTGCTCCCCAAGACCCTACTGCTGGAAAGGTTCGTTTTGGCAGCGAGGCACCTTCCAAGATGGACCTGAAGGCTGGTGGTGATGCTTGTGGTGATCTTGTATCCGTCGAGAAGTTAGAGGGTCATAATATTGCCGGCTTCGGCGAATTCCTAAAGGTTGCATCTCTGGCCAACCTGGCTGCCGTTAAGCAAAAGGATGATGGAGCTTGGGAGGCCCATGGTGACCCTACAGAAATCGCTATCCAAGTCTTCGCTGCTCGTTTTGGTATGAACCGAAGTCATCTCGTCAAAGGTGACTCTGCTCAGTGGGAGGATCTCGTCGAGCTGCCTTTTGACTCCGACGTGAAGCGCATGTCCGTTGTCATGAAGCACTCCAGCGGTAACCACTCCTTCACCAAGGGCGCCGTCGAGCGTGTCATCCAGAGCTGTACCACCTACCTCTCCGATGGAAAGGAGCAGTCCCAACCCATCACTGATGCGTTCCGCGAGGAGATTCTGTCCCACATGCAAGCTCTCGCCAGTCTTGGTCTTCGTGTATTGGCCCTCGCCAGTAAGCCCTACCCTCACGATGTCGAGAAGGGTGCTGAAGTTGAGCGTGCCACTGTCGAATCCGATCTTGTCTTTCGTGGTCTCATCGGTCTCTACGACCCTCCTCGTCCTGAATCCGCTGTCGCTGTCCGCCAATGCCACGAGGCTGGTATTGAAGTCCACATGTTGACCGGTGACCATCCCGAAACCGCAAAAGCTATCGCCATCGAAGTCAACATCCTGCCATCGGCCGATCGCTACAAGAAGATTTCCGCAGATATCGCCAAGTCGCTTGTTATGACAGCTTCAGAATTCGACGAGCTTACCGATGACCAAGTTGATGAACTGCCTGTCCTGCCTTTAGTCGTCGCTCGTTGTGCGCCCAGCACCAAGGTCCGTATGATTGAGGCTCTTCACCGTCGCGACCGATTCTGCGCCATGACAGGTGACGGTGTCAACGATTCCCCTTCACTCAAGCGTGCCGACGTTGGTATTGCTATGGGTCAAGCCGGTTCCGACGTGGCCAAGGAAGCGTCCGACATTGTGCTTACCGACGACAACTTCGCGTCCATTCTCGCCGCTATCGAAGAGGGTCGCCGTATTTTCGACAACATCCAAAAGTTCGTGCTTCACGTCCTGGCAGAGAATGTCGCTCAAGCTGGTACGCTCCTCGTTGGTCTGGCTTTCAAAGACAGGACTGGTCTCTCCGTGTTCCCTCTCGCCCCTGTACAGGTTGTCTGGATCATTATGGCCACGTCTGGTCTGCCAGATATGGGTCTTGGTTTCGAACGCGCTGTTCCCGACATTCTGCAGCGTCCTCCCCAGTCCCTGAAGACCGGTATCTTCACCATGGAGTTCCTCGTCGATATGGTTGTTTACGGTCTCTGGATCACGCTCCTTTGTCTCGCCAGTTTCGTCCTGGTCGTCTTCGGATTTGGTGACGGCGAGCTCGGTGAGGGTTGCAACGACACCTACTCGGACCAATGCGAGCTTGTTTTCCGTGCCCGCGCCTGCACATTCGCCTGTCTGACATGGTTCGCTCTCTTCCTCGCGTGGGAGATGATTGACATGCGCCGATCCTTCTTCCGCATGCAGCCCGGCAGCAAGCGCTACTTCACTCAGTGGATGCTCGATGTATGGAGGAACCAGTTCCTGTTCTGGGCCATCATGGTTGGTTTCGTCCTGCTATTCCCGCTCATCTACATTCCCGTCATCAACACTGTTGTGTTCAAGCACGCACCCATTTCCTGGGAGTGGGGTATCGTATTCATCGAGACTGGTATCTTCTTTTGCGGTATCGAGTTTTGGAAGTGGTGCAAGCGCACGTATTTCCGCCGCAAGGCGGCCAAGAGCGGTACTGGCAAGGTCGACAAGAACATGGACATTGAGGACCGTGTTTTCGGTCGCTACTACAGCCGTGACTCTTCCACCGCTGCCGGCGAGGATATGCAGGAGAAGGCTTAATTATGGGAAGGATATAATGAAGGAAAGAAAGGGGGAGGCGGTGATCATGATCCTGGAGGGTCTTCGTGTGCTCTTTCTCGTTGCTTGAGGAAGAATTCTCTTCAATTATGTTCACTCATGATGTCGGGAGCATGAATGATACTGCGATACAAAAGTTGGTACATAGAATGATTAGAATGACACGAACAATGTGAATATGACGGTCAAAAGTCAATCAACCAAAATGTCTTGCTTAGTGCTTGCTTCTCTGTCTTGACACAATCTCTTTCCCACGTCGCATATTAGGAACGCGCAAATGTCGAAATATGAGTAAAACTAAGCAAAACCGCACCGCAGCCATATCCTCGTCTGCGTTATCATCTACACACATGGATTCCCGTAGTACCTTTGTCCGTCTCACCCTCCATCCATCCATCAATCCATCCAGCGAAGCGCAGCGCCGAAATCCTACCACCGAAGCCCCCCTGTCCAATTGGTTCTGGCAGCATTTCATGTATGCCCTGGACGTCCGTTTCTCTGTTGTTTCTATTGGTACGAAGAAAAGTGGGTGGTGGTGGTGGGTGCGGCACTTTTCCGCACTCTGAGAGTGTTGCGCCCTAGGTACATGCGGACCAACAATGGACCAAACCTACATATCAGACGCAGATGGCTGGTTACTGCTCGAAGCACGCGCGCGACTACGGAGGATGGTGGGGGATGAATATCAATGAGGGGAGGGGGGAGATGAGGTCGCGTAGGAGGTTAAGCTTCGTGGTGGGACTGGTAGGTACAATGCGCTGTAATACCATGAGCGGAACACATGGTTGATGCATCACAGGAAAAAGAAAAAGAGAATGCAGAGAAGCTGGAGAGGTAATAGCGGCAAGTCATTGGATCGGATAAAATATGATAGTGGTATGACGGCAATCATTTCTCGGTTCCTCTTGCGCGCCCAACCAGTGGAGATGGATACATTACTATACAAACGCTGCAACATGAAGGCGGATAGTAGGTAGGTAAGTAGCAGAATCAAGATATTATTCGGAATTATCTGGCTTACACGACCAATCGACCAGGCTCAGCTTCTAAGACGGCCTTGACGCGCTCGAGAAAGACTTGTCCGCGCTTCTCGTCGCCCTTTGGTACGCTGACGCTGAAGACGTTGAGGGGGCCTGTAACACCTGCTGCACCGGCAACGGAAGATCGCTTAGGTGAGCTGGGCTTCTTGCCGGACAGAATGTCCAAGATGTCGGCTTTCTTTGGCGCTGCTGTTGATCGTTGAGAAAGACAGGTGGGAGCTAGCGCGGTTACTTGTGGGACAAAGTTGCCTTGTGAGTACTTTGAGGATACTTTGTCGAGACCAAGGACGGCATTGAAGAGCTCGTCTGTTGATGGTTTTGCGGTCTTCGATTTGGGGAGATGCTCGTTCGCCAGCTCGGTCGCGCGCGCGACAAAGGTAGAGAGTGGTAGGAAGACGCCTATTGAATCCTTGACGCGCTTCTGGCACTCCATGACGGCAGTTAGAGAGATGGGCATGGCCAACTCGACTGGCAGATCCTCAACCACCTTGGGTGCTGCAGCCGCTGGCTTCTTTGATGCCTCCTTCTTGACCATGGGCTTGATGTTTGATAAATCAAGGTGAGAGAGCTTGGTGAAGCGACCAGCGAGCTCTGAGGGGTACGAGTTCTCGATCTGGCCGATATATGCGAGTACGTCCCCCTTGAGTAGTCTGCCATTCGGACCTGTGGCCGGGATTTTGTCGGCCTCCTCCTTGGGCAGTCCGTTGACTTCCAAGAGATGTTGTACAGAGGGGTATAGCGGGTAGGTTTGCTTCGTGGCCTTGCCGCTCGAGGGCTTCTTGGAGGCATCCGACTTCGCGGGTGGAGTAGCCGTTCGCTCCTCCTTGGGTACTGGCGTAGACTCCTCGGATGGTTTGGACGCCTCGGCCTCTTTCTTTGGCGCAGCGTTGTCTTCGGCGGGTATCTCGAGAGAGCCCAAGTCGTCACCAGGCTCGGCGGTGACTGCTATCCGTGTGCCGACCTGCACTGCCTTTGATCCATCTCCGATCTATATCCGCGGTTAGTTTTCAGCCAGGTCCACACAGCCCTGTCCTTGCACCTACCGTGATCTTTGCCAAAACACCATCATCCTGGGCCTCGACATCCATCTGTGCCTTGTCCGTCTCGATCTCGAGGAGGACATCCCCAGCGGAAAAAGAGTCGCCTTCCTTGATCTTCCAAGTCGCAATGTTTCCCTCGGTCATGGTCGGAGAAAGTGCGGGCATGTTGAAGTTTTGGGCGGCAAGTGAAGCCTGGCTTGAGTGAAGGCCTACACATGCTGTCAGCCAAAAGCCAATGCACCCCGATGGCGTAGCATCTCTTTCTTACCTCTCCGAGCGCCCTGGCTGCGCAGCTGCTGCGAGGCAGCCCGCGCCGAAACCCTACATACTGCCACGAGCGAAGCCATGGGGTATCAATTGACCGGTACAAGGCGAAGGCGCAACTTGGGCGGGGAGTCGCGAGGGTTGGCTGGCCTTTGGATGTCGCTGGTGGGAAATGTTGAGCGCGGGATCAGCTTCGGAGGCGTCGACAGGCGCGCTTGGGCCGCTCTTTTTTAGTAGGCTACATTTTCCATCATTGGAACACCGAGAGCGAGGGTCGCAAAGCATACATACAGATTGACGGCAACGAATACCACTATTTCCATTAATCACAATACAATGCACTGGCAATAGTTTCGGCCTTGGATAGCAAACTGCAATGGCAGCCTTCTCCCGGGGCTTCGACGCCTTCCTCCGCCAACACACCCTCCGCCTCCCCTCTTCCCTCCGCGCAGTCCTCTTCGGGACACGAGCGTCCTTTGGCCAGCCCACGTCCACACAGCGCAACACCCGTTCCTTCACCTCATCCGTCCTCCGCTGCTACCAGAACTCGTACAGAAGCAACCTCACGAGCCAAAAGTCGAGTTTCGTCAGCAATGACCCCGTCTTGCGGCAGGTCGCCCAGACCCGACAGCCTGTATTGATTTACCAGGCCCCAAGGAACCGATGGTATTACGCCAAGGTCTATGGCACGGGTGCCCTGTGGATCGGTGTGGGCGCTTATTCCATCAAGTTCAACAATGATATCAAGGACATGGAGATGCCGTTTTTTGTACGGCCGACCTATGTCTTTGTAGGCGCGGCGTTTATCATCATTGGATGCTACATTTGCACTGCGCCTACGAACCGCATGAGGATGTTGGAGGTGCTACCAAGTATGCAGGGCGGGCCTATGCAATTGCGTATGACGGTCCGCGCAGCACCGTGGTCAAAAGAGCGCGTCCTATACTCGCAGCTTGGAGGTGCCACTATCAGCGAGAAGACGGAGCCCATGGTACAAGAGCTGTTGGAGGCAGAGCGGTTCCGGAAGCAAAGGGTATGGGATGATTTGGGGCACATGAACATTGCAGCACGAACCTGGGAAGGCTCGGCGCGCTGGGTGCATCAGAAGTGGACAAACTTCTTCTTGCGCTTCAAGTTCGCCGTGCTGAGATTTGGTATTGCCAAGGTCAAGGTTCAGGGAGAGGATTGGAAGATCGACTGTTCGGGGTGGTTGATGGAGAATGGCAAAGGTACGTTGTTTG
This sequence comes from Paradendryphiella salina, assembly GCA_900634815.1. NCBI lineage: Eukaryota > Fungi > Ascomycota > Dothideomycetes > Pleosporales > Pleosporaceae > Paradendryphiella > Paradendryphiella salina. Next base: position 38,008 of record LR132170.1, on the reverse strand, counting down.
ATCTTGACATGGAATTGTTGTCACTGGACTAACAACTCCTCTTAGCCGTTGACAGACTCATCGCCGAGGAATAATCCCGATGATTGTACGATATTGGCAGCCCTCCAGGCTCTGCACTGGCCAAATAAATCCCGTACATGAACTGTATAACTGTACATTATCTGAAGAGCAAATGTAAACTAGAATAGTGGTGGGTATCTTCCCATCTTCCAAATCACCAGGCGCAGTCAGACTTGGCTTTGTAAGGCGTGCCGTTCGCAGGACCGAGTCGCTCCTGTCGGGGGTTGGAGGGCTAAGATATTTGGCCAGCATAGGCAGCGGCTACACACCTCATTTAGTGAACCACTAACATGCTTACATTGTACGAATCTTGCTTTGTTAATCGATTTTGTTTTGTTTTTGGATCTACGGATGAAGGCCCATTCAAACAGCCAGGTCAACTTCATCTAGATTCTTCCGGATGAACTTCGTCGCAGCATCCAAACCCTCTTTGATAACATCCGTCTGGTTCACAAACCCAATCCGCACGTAGCCCTTGAATTCCTCGCCAAAACACATGCTGCCCGGTACAAACATGACGCCAGTGGCTTCGAGCAGCTTTTTGCAGAAATCCACAGAGTCCACTGGCTTGCCTTCCCTGTGGAACTTGACAAATGCCGTGGTGCCAGCAACTGGTTTCACCCACTCACACTCGTCTTCGTTCTTTATAACAAACTTTTCTAGGAGAGCAAGATTGGTTTTGGCGAGCTGGATGTTGCGGGCGAGTAGGTTGTGCACGGTGGAAGAGTGTAAGGCGTAGGCTGCGACTTGCTCGTCAAAGTAGGAGACGGATATCGTGGTGTAGTGCCTTGCTGCGGCAATCTTCTCGACCAAGGCACTGCTGCGTGAGGCTACCCATCCTATGCGGATGCCGGCGAGCGAATAGGCTTTGGACATGGAGCCCGTGACGATGACGTTGTCATAGCCCATGGAGAGGAGAGATGGTGGAAACTCTTTGTCCAAGGGGCTGATGCCGTGGAACAGCGGTCGGTAGACTTCATCGCCCATGATGGTAATGTTCTTCTCTGAAGCAAGGTCGACGACTTGCTGGAGGAAGGTCTTGCCGAGGACGGCACCGGTAGGGTTGTTGGGGTTGTTGAGGATGATGAGCTTGGTGTTGGGCTTGATAAGTGCCTTTAGGTCTTCGATGGTTGGTGTCCAGTTGTTTTCTGGCTTTGCTTTCCATAGGTCGACCTGGGCACCCAGCTGCTTGGGTATCTCGTAGAGAGATTGGTAGGTGGGGTGGTGGCAGATGACATGATCGCCGGGACCTACGAGAGCGTATGCGGTCAGGTAGTTTGCCTGGATGGCACCGGCTGTGGTGAGTATGTTTTCTGGGGAGAGGGGAGAGGCGACTTTTGCAGAGTATAGACGTGCAAGGTTGTTCCGCAGGTCGTCACTTCCTCTAATGGCGCCGTAGGTCAATACGCGCGAAGTGTCAAGGACTTGCTTGTCTTCGTTCTCAGACAGTTGGCGTAGTTGGTCGACCGAGATGGAGGCGCAGCATGTCTCGGCGATGTTGTACTTGCATTTCGTCTCATATGCGTCCATCCACTTTTGCTGGTCAGTTCGCTCCCCGCGCGAGGTGGCAGGAATGCGGGGAATCAACCACTTACCGACTCGACGGCGAATTCATCAATTTTGACCATGTTGCATGCGGAGTTGTGCTGCTTGCCCCGTGAAGAAGACGGAGAATTCTGGGCCGGAGGCTAGTAGATACCTTCTCACTTTGAGTTTGATTACTGCGATGTTGACATTCGAAGGTTCCATCAGAGCGGGCCGCGAGCTAGTTGCGAGAGGACTAGCGACTGCCAGGTATCGCCGAAGAGAGGGCGACCGTGGGTGTGTCGCGCGCACATGGGCACGCTGGTGCTATTGCCACATTGTTGCGACTGCGACTGCGACTGCGACTGCTGTTGTTCTGCATGGCCTCTTGCATGCGCAAGCCAAGACATGGATGGATGACGAGTGACTGGGTGCCCGGCGTGCCCTGTGCCTCGGTCGAACGGTCCGCCATGATGCTTGGCTGGGCCGTCGGCGAATCACCGTCGTGCACCGCCGATGATAGCAACCCACGCGCGTCTGGCCACGATAGCTGCACCTTGTCCCTCGTCACTATCGCGAGCGACCTAGCTCTCTCGTCGCTCCTTTGACACGTGCTTGTCCGTCTCCCAGCTCTGGTCATATCGGGCCCTAAAAGAAACACGTCGGTCGCATCGTAGCTGTCTGGTACAACTGCCTCGGCGCCGCAGACGCACGACATGCGCCAACCAACGTGGGCGGCTTCGCTCGCTGCCGTGCTGGGCCTGGCATCGACAGGCACAGCCTACAAGACATTCGCAAACTACTCCCTTGCCGAATTGCCCCAAGACGTCTTCTCCATCTATGGCGACCGACCTGACGGCTGTCCCCCGTGCTTCAACTGCAACCTCGAGGACTTCAAGTGCAAGCAGTTTGCCGACTGCAGCAAGGCCAACGGACGTTGTAACTGCGGCCCTGGATTCGGTGGCGAGGACTGTTCAGAGCCTCTGTGTGGTGCGCTTCCAGATGGCAAGGATCGCTCCCCAAGAGGAGGCGCCAAAGAGTGCGACTGCAAAGACGGCTGGTCAGGTATCAACTGCAATGTTTGCCAGACAAACGATGCTTGTAATGCCATGATGCCGGACAAGGAGGGCGGAGTCTGCTACAAGGACGGCCAACTGGTCAAGGAAAACTTCCAGATCTGCGACATTACCAACAGAAAGATCCGCGATACTCTGAAGGAGAAGAAGCCCCAGGCCACCTTCTCGTGCAACGCCGAGTCAGAGGAATGTAATTTCCAGTGTAAGTTTTGCCCCTGCCAACTCTCCTCTCATCGCTGACCGACACAGTCTGGGTTGACCAGAGGGAATCCTTCTACTGCGCCCTCGACACGTGTTCCTCCCACTTCACCGCCGAATCCGATCGCAACATCACCAAATACCGGTGCGAGAATATCAAGTGCGAGTGCGTACCGGACAGGATGCTCTGTGGCGAGGATGGCTCTGTCGACATTGGCGACTTCTTGAGGGAGTCCATCAAAGGTCCCGCTGAATTTAGAGGCATCTCAGCCATTAACACCAAGGAAAGCGGCAGCGTCTTCTCCGAGCCTGCTATGAACGACTTGATCTCCAGCATCTTCGGCGACGAGAGCATTTTTCTGCGATGCGACACTGGTGAGTGTCTATACCAAACCGAGGTGCCTGGCTACGAAAGACCCATCAAGAAGATCAACACGCCTCTGATTGCCGGTGTCATCGCTGGTTGCGCCCTCTTCATAGTCGCAGCTATCCTGGCTGTATGGTACCTTACCCACCGTGCTGAGGGCCAGCGTTACGGCCCCATCCATCTGTCAGACGATGAAGAGGATGAGGATGCGAAGCTCCTAGCAGATCACAAGCCGGCCGCCTTCTTGTTTGAAAACGTAGCATACAATCTGCACGGAAAGCAAATCCTCTCTGGCATCTCTGGCGCCGTACACCCTGGAGAGCTCCTCGCCATCATGGGAGCCTCTGGTGCTGGCAAGACCACCTTCCTGGATATCCTCGCCCGCAAGAAGAAGATTGGAGTTGACAGCGGTGACTTTTACGTCAACGGAGAAAAGGTCCGCGATGACGAGTTCCGAAGCGTCATTGGCTTTGTCGACCAGGAAGATACTCTCCTGCCTACCTTGACTGTCCACGAGACCATCCTTGACTCGGCATTGTTGCGTCTACCCAAAGAGATGAGCCGCATTTCGAAAGAACAAAAGGTCGAAGACGTCGAACGCCAACTTGGTATCTACCATATTCGCAACCAAAAGATAGGCTCCGAGGAAAGCGGCCGTGGCATCTCTGGCGGAGAAAAGCGCCGTGTCGGAATCGCCTGTGAGCTTGTAACTTCGCCCAGCATCCTCTTCCTGGACGAGCCTACCAGCGGACTAGACGCATACAACGCTTTCAATGTAGTCGAGTGTCTCGTCAACCTTGTCAAGAACTACAACCGAACCGTCGTCTTTACCATTCACCAGCCACGCTCCAACATCGTAGCCCTCTTTGATCAACTTATCCTGCTTGCAAAGGGCCGCGCTGTCTATTCTGGACCTTTCGAGAACTGCCAATCATACTTCGATGAGCTTGGCTACACTTGCCCACCTGGTTTCAATATTGCTGATTACATTGTCGACCTGACCATGCACGCGAGCACAGCACGCCAACCCATCGACGAAGATAGCTCCATTTTTAACCGCGATCTCAACCGCGACGGCCTCACCACGAGTGCAAGCAGTGCAATCGCTGTCAAGTCTATTCCCAGCATCAACACATCTGAGCTTGAATCTGGCAGTCCTAGCAATTCCAGCATGATGCGACCCAAGAGCAAACGAAGGACATCTATCAAGCAGCAACAAGAACGCGAGCTGTTCACAAGGAAGAAGGGTTCTACCCCGGCTAATGATGGTGCCATGTCGCCCAAGACTGATGACGAACCCTACGATCGCCGAAGCGCTATCAAGGCCCAATGGCTAAAGCTTACCCGTCAAGGAGGTGGTGTACCTCCTCAAATTCTTGAGGACCCAGATGAGCTTCCACCTCCTGCCAACGGCGCAACCGGAACCAACCTAGACCTTCTCATCAATGCCTATTCCTCATCTGACATCGCCGCTAGAATTCGCGAAGATGTTGCTACTTCGGTCGCCAGCGCCAATCAGGCTAACGGCACGAACGGTGCACAGGAACAGAACGGTTTCGTTGCCGCGGGTAAGTTGAAGGGTTTCAGGAAGGTTGGCATTGTGGGCCAATTCCGTATCTTGTCGCGACGCACATGGCGCAACCTATACCGCAACCCGATGCTCATGCTCACCCACTACGCCATCGCCATTGTTCTTGCCGTATTCCTAGGCTTCCTCTTCTACGGTCTCACAGACGACATCAAGGGATTCCAAAACCGTCTCGGTCTGTTCTTATTCGTCCTGTCACTTTTTGGTTTCAGCAGCTTGACTATCCTCACCGTCTTCGCACCTGAGAGGCTTCTTTTTACCCGGGAGCGTGCCAAGGGCTACTACTCTCCTCCTGCGTACTTCGCCGCCAAGGTTATCTTCGACATTATCCCTCTACGCCTTCTACCGCCCATCATCCTCGGTATCATTGTTTACCCAATGACAGGCCTCATCCCCGCCTGGCCCAACTTCCTTAAGTTCACCCTCTTCCTCGTCCTCTTCAACCTCGCCGCGGCTGCCATATTCCTCTTCATCGGCATTGTGTTCCGTAACTCGGGTGTTGCAAACTTGATCGGTGTTCTTGTCATGCTCTTCAGTTTGTTGTTCTCAGGCTTCTTTTTGAACAAAGACAGTATCCCTGCAGTGGCCAAATGGCTGCAATCGGTACGTCCTACGACCCTTCTTGTTTCTCTTCGATCAAAATAATGGCCCTTACTAATGATAATAACAGCTGTCCATCTTCCACTACGCTTTCGAAGGCCTCATCGTCAACGAAGTCAAATATCTTTCCCTCATCGACCACAAGTACGGCCTCGACATTGAAGTCCCCGGTTCGGCTATCCTGAGCTCATTTGGCTTCAACACGCAAGCGCTGTGGAAGGATTGTATTGGACTTGGTGTGTTTGGCGGTGCATTTGTGTTGCTCGCTTACATGGCTATGCATCTATTGCTTGTGGAGAAGAGGTAGTAAGATTGCTCTTGGATCTCTTCGATTTCATTTTTGCTTCGACTTTGGTACATACATATGGTTATCCTGTCGTCTTTCGGCGTAGTAGAGGCGTATAGACTGGGATGAGGGTATCTTTGCATACATGGGCGTTCGAGGGGCACAACGGCCTCTTTCCTTGTTTACTTAGGAGTATTGCTATACACACCTCCACCATCACCTCCACCTCCTCGTCTTGATCGTGGCTTGTGCATGTGTTGTTTTGGAGTTATCTTGTCGTAGCATAGCTACTCGCTGGATATACCTTTATTCTCTAAGTGGAGACTGGTGGGCTTAACCGTCGCGTACTACCAGGGTCAACAAGTATAGCTCCTCTGTCAGCAAACATACTCTGCAACAGTGTATCGCCAACGTCGCTTCTTTTGAGTACAACATGCCTGCGTATTACATGTCTCCAACACACGATCCCACCATATGACGATTATCTTGTTGATGTTTCTCTGTAAGGGCGGCCGGGCAGGCCGCTGATGAGACAGTTTCTTACCTACTTTGGCTGCATGGTATTGCCTAGAAAACTTTGTTCATTGAATACAATATGCAGTCGAACGAGCGACAACAATGCCATCCTCCTCACACCCTATTGCGCCTTTTACCGCACCTTCCAGCCTATTGCTCGACTCCACAAGCTGCAGCTTCTTCGCCGTTTCCATGATGCGCATGTATTGTCCTCCGTTGGCAATTAGTTGACGTCGCACTTCATCACGGCTCTGTTGTAGCTCTTCCACCTGACCTTCGAGAGTTGTGACCTGAGCCTGCAGCCTTTTTTTTTTCTCGTTTGTCAGATTGTTGATTTCAATATCGCTAATCTCGAACTTATTCTCTAGTGTGGCGCATGTGGTCTTTTGTCGCTCCAGCTCTTGAAGCAGGCTCTCGTATTTGCATTGTAATGTTTTGAACTCGAGCCTCTTCGTACTGACTTGATGTCGGAGATCTTTCAGCTGACTGTTATGTGCTGTAGTCTGCGTGGATGCGATGGGCGGTATCATGGGTGGCAAGATTTGGGAGCTCGAGAGATCTAACGATGATGGCGAGGGTAATGTGAATGAATGTACAGATTGCCGAGTCTACGTGGGTGATCGTGGATGCACATATGAGCATCCAGAAGACGAGTGGGATAACCATCGTCATGGTGTGTTAGCTGTTGTTTCAGTGCCGGTGACTGCTCTTCACTTTCTTTGAGGTAGGGTTGGATCCTTTGCATATTTGGCAAGTCGTCATGTGTGGATTGGAATTCGGAAATCTCGATATGAGAGAGCCATGGAAGTAGCACCCCCAGCTTATGGCCTCTCTTGGTGCACATGCTATGTTACTAACAGAAAAGGTTTGAACTACCTACACGTCCATAAAACAGTCTCAGACATTCCACATTTCTAGTTGCCTTGAATATTAACCTTAGGATCATGCAATGCCATTCTGTCTCGATTGGCAGGAAAACGGCAATAAGGGATCTGGATCGCTCTTCCTCACATTGGCCTCCTGTGCCCACACACAACCGCAAGACACTGCGCAGGTGCCTGAGATAACACTGGAATTATGACCAAGCCACGTTATGTGTAACCTGGAGAAGAAGGCCACACAAGCCAGAGCATAGTTCTGAACAACCTACCATGCTCGAAGGGAGAGAGTGGAGATGTTGACGGCACTTCTGCATAGAGCACGGCCTATCCAGAATATCACTTGATGGAGGAGTCACTAGCTGTCCCGGGTGCCATGGCTACATCTGAAGAAATTCTGGAGGTTTATTGCACCGTACTCTTTGTCTTATATTGGTCTTGGCATGCCATTATTGTTGTAGGATGTATTTTTGGCGCTCAGAACGATTCGAGTTTTACTAGTGCCGCATCTTTCAATACGGCCACTCAGCTTGGGTCTCGTTTCTGTGAAATGTAACAAATTTGGAGGAAGATGTACTATTTGACCTTAGGGGAGCAGCTATGTGAGAAATACAGGTGAAGTGTGGTAGAGTGCAGTTAATGGAGACATCGGCAAGACAACGAGAACAGTTACAGAAGATCAGATGTCTGCCTGCCTATCCGGGCGCCGTGTTTAGTAGGTCCGCCGAACCATCAAGTGTGAAGTTGAATGTACTGGCATCTCAACGATTATGGTTTTAGGGTGAAGAGTACGATCACTAATCAATTGGGATAGTCTCTGAGGAGGCCGTGATTACCCCTAGAAAGGGCCCACATAGGGGTCGGAAGTTTCCGTCTAAGTCTCGGGCCAGAAGCCAATGCAACTAGAAACAAGGCTGGCATATCGCCGACGATGACGCACATTCGCAATCGTATCAGTTAGGAACCAATGCGCGGATTCCACGAATAGGGCAAGTTGGTGCTTTCCAATATACTTGAGCCGGAACATCGTGTCAAGGTCGAGACTAGAGAAAGAATGGAAATTCCGGGATATCAAAAGACACATTTCCCAAAGAATAGCGGCGTTGAAAATCGGCCCATGAGACATGTGTCCAGGCGCAAGTCCGTAGTCATGGCTGTCGGTGACATAGTCGACAACATGTTTCGTTATACAGCAGCATAATAGCGTCTTCCTCCAGAGAGGTCTGGTCTCACTGGAAAGAAAACATCATTAGTTCCGGTGCTGCGAAGGTCTCGGTTCAACCATCAACTGGCTCTTGATGAGCTCCAACGAATGAAATGATATGCGATACCGTATCTTGAGTAACACATCAAACCCTCGTCCTGCGTGTCACAAAAACCATCTTCAATTTTATTGAACCTGTAACTATCCGACGTCCACCAATCCTTTTCCCATAGCTAGGGTAACATGAATTGTATCACCGGCATATCATTTTTGTTTAGCGAGCCGTAAAGCTATCCGTACATATGGAAACAGAATATATCCGAGCTGTACGTATCCATCATTCTCCGCGGCTACGTCGCCGGAGAACACGACCAAAGCAAGCACTGATTCGCTTATAGTGCCAGCCCGACGTTTCACGTCGCATTATGCCTTTCGCTTGGGTTTCCGCTGTTCTGTGATTCCGTATGTCTAATCGTGCACACGTCCGTTGAGCTCTTTGAACGTGCTGTACAATGTGGGGGAGGGGGGCTAGAGTAAATGCACCGAGCCGCATCCTTCCCTTCCCGACATGCTTCAAACGACCTAGTGAAATTCTGGATTTTTCAATTGCGTTGTACCAGCATGTCATTTCAAAGTGCGTAGAGTTATAACAGTACGGGGTATGCGGACTGTACCTAGTGCTCTCACCATTCATTTACCCCTACACCACCAGAAAAATGACCGACAAGACGCTTACTGGTCTTGGTCGCCACCCTTTTGAGAGCACGGCCGATACTGAATCGTGCAAGTTGAAGGGACGCGAGGGAGGTCGTGCGGCATGGCTGACGGTCGTTGGCTCCATCCTTGTCTACTACGCCTCTTCTGGATTCATGAATAGCTTTGGTTTCTTCCAAGACTTTTACTCGCATCAATTCCTCAAAAATGCGTCTGCATCAAATATTGCGTTTATCGGTACGCTGCAGATGGCGCTGATGAATTTGTTGGCTGCCATGTCGGGATCTCTTTGCGATCGGTATGGCATTCAGGTCAGTACATATTCTGTTCTTCACAAATGGATGACTTAAGTTGGGATCAGTATCTCTATCTTGGCTCAGGCGCTGGTACCATAGTAGCGCTCTTCATGCTATCTTCCACCCAGCCAAACCAATTCTGGCTAGTCTTCATGACGCAAGGTCTCTTGATGGGTCTATCCATTTCCCTCGGTATTCAACCAGCCCTCACCGTCGTGGGCCAGCACTTCAAAGAACGCCGCGCCTTTGCTATGGGTCTAGTTTCTACCGGATCGGCACTGGGGGGCATCGGCTTCCCACTCATGTTCGACCAGTTACTTCCCAGAGTTGGCTTTGCCAACTCACTTCGTCTGGCTGCCCTCAAAATTGCGTATGTCACGCCCCATCCCTATGAAGACAGAGCAATAAATGACCGTGTTCAGTGTTTGCTACTCCATTGCGTTGTGCATTTCTACGAGCAAGCCCAGCGAGAAACCAGGTCGCAAAGGATTTGCTTCTCTTATCGACTTCAAAGGTTTTCTAGATTCTCGCTACGCTGTGCTCTGCGTTGGAACGTGGTTTGCTGTTCTAGGTATTTGGATCCCAGGGTACTACGTCAGTACGTATTGAGGCCGCGAAACCCATGACCTGGCGTCTCGCTAACGGGCGACCAGAAATCTACACCAATACCATATATGATGGAAACAATGTTAGCAAGTACTTCCTGTGCATGATGAACGGTGGATGTATCCTCGGCGCGACGTTTGGTGGCTTCTTGGGCGATCGCGTCGGTCGACTCAATCTTCTCTGGCCGGCTACGTTGTTATCAGGTTGTTTGTGTCTTTTCCTTTGGATGCTTAGCAACAGCCTCGCTACTCTGATTCTCTTCGTTTGCGTATACGGTTTTAGCGTCAGCAGTGTGACCGCTCTTCCACCTTCTGTGATCGGTCAGATTACTCCAGACGACAAACTGGGTGCTCGAATTGGCGCATTTTATAGTATTGTCGCCGTTTCAAGTCTCATTGGCACACCAATTGGCGGTGCGCTGATTACAGATGACAAGAGCAGAGAAGGATATCGATGGTTAATCTTATTTTCAGTAAGTATTTGTTACTTTTAAGTACATGACTAGTACCACAGCTGACTTGTAACAGGGTATTGCACTCGTCGTAGGCTCAGTGTTCATGCTCGCAAGTCGTTTCCTACATGAAAAAGATCCACGTAGGAAATGGTAGACACGTACTGCCCAGTCTTCCACCTCATACTTCGGCCTCATGTAGTGTCCGGATGAAGAATTTTCGAGCAGCTGATGGCACAACGGCACTTGGGTGGCCAGAAAGCGTCCCTTACAAGCTCGTGCTCGATGTCTGGAACCGTGTCCCCCACAATACCAAGGTGAACACTCTCTTCAAGTGCAATACCACCGTCATTCTCCCTGTACCACTCCTCCAGGTCTTCCATAGTAAATTTCAACTTCTTTCTAGCCCCATCTCTCAGCGTCTGAAACCTAGATTCCTCCTCTTCGTCCATGAAGCCATCCATCTTGACATTGTCGTATACAGCCAACACCTCGGCAGCCCACTCATAGATAAGTCGATGTAAGGTCCTCGGACAATTGAACGGCTCGCCCCAGAAAAGCCGAGGACCAGCTGAGCCGAAGTCATCTTCCAGGCGACCTCTCGCATGCGGGAGCAGAATTCTCAATTCATTAATATGGGGAAGCCGCTCAGAAGTTCTGTAGTCCAAGTAGTATGCCGGAAAGTATTGTGCAAAGCCGCCTACCTTAACTCTGAAGAAGTGCATCAAGTCCAGGAAGGAGAACTGAAGGCTCACCTTGCGGATTCCGTGGCGCAGAGTAGCATATTGATGCAGGTCGGGCTATATGAGGGGGAAGTTTTTGTACATCTTTGCCAACTCCCAAGACTTTTCCTCGGGCGTTGGAAGACTGCCTGGTTCAAGCGTTTGAAATTTCTTCCCTAACCGACGCATAGAGTCTTTGAAAGTGAAGTGACTCCTAGCATCAATGCAAAGTCCCTGTCCATTGACAAAGCAGAGACGGAGGTACAAGGCGCGAACTTGATAGGAGACGCCTAGTAGTCCCTTCTAGCACTGGAACTGCCCAGTGTCTTCAGGTACGCCTCTGATATTCCCCTTGCGTTGGATATGCGGGGGTAACGACACATACAGAAGAACAGAATGCGCTCCTTGAGTTCGTTGGGTAGAAGAAGCCAGTTGAAGACTTTGCCATTGGCCACCGACCAATGGAACATGGCTAGGTTTCCGATTGGTAAGTTCCTGGATGTTGGAAACTTGGATCTTAGGAACCTTTTCAGTGGTATGTATTTGTCCAGCTCCGAAAAGTAGACCTCGGTTTCCTCGGTGAGAATTCTCACGCTGTCACGTTGTTTTCGGCTCTTCGGGCGACAGGCAGCAACGACGGGGGTAGTACCAAAAGAGTAGAAGCCGACCCATAAGATAAAATCAACATGGAGCTCTTCGGTCTTCCTCACGTGTTGCGAAGAAGTCCGGGCGACTTCGATAAGGATACTGAAGTGGGCGGCTGACTGTGTGCGGTACTTCAGCATGGCGGCCTGGATTCTACCGAGGAATGGATGACTGCCTTCAGGGCTGGCCTGCCAGCCCTTGTGAGAGAAGTTGAAATTGATGTTCATATTTATATTAGGTTGGGCTACTTGCGGTGCCATGAGCTTGTGGCGTCTACTCATGCCGGGGGAGTAGTGGGGTCAAGAGCCGTGTAGATGGAATATGTGCAAGTGAGATATACTAATAGTCGAGAGGGTGAGATTCGAAGGTAGCCTAGAATGAGGAGCGTTAGTCTTGCGTTAGGGACGGCCACCACTTCGGAAGACGCCCGGTGTACGTGAAACTCCAAGGTAAGAAATAATAGAATCAGTAATTTCGTACCCTTCTCTTCCACGGCAACAATGACTAGGCCTCTTGTCAGCTTATGTGGCTTTCGGAGGGCTGAGCGGTGGCTAAGGTGGCGATCCTTGCATTAACATACTTCTAGACAGTACGAGTGGAGTGTGACAAGACTGCCCTCGCATATATGGGGTGGAAATGGTAATCCAAAGGCCGGAAAAATACCGTTGCGAAGAGCTCTACTGGCCGGTCAAGAAATGAAGATATCGGCTCTGTTTTGCGAGGTAAGTTTTCTTTCATAACTTTTCAACACATTGCACTCACCTCCAAGGCATTCTCAGTGCAGACATGAAAGAAGAACTCGAGGACGTGGACTCTCCGATCAAGAGCCTCGGGTATCAGACGGCTCCTGCCTAGGCGAAAAGAGGCATGGAAAAGTACTTGAAGGTGTTCAAAAGGAATTCGGGTCGTAAGGCTGTTGTCGAGTAATAAACAACCAGTTTCGATTCCGTACCTATTCCGCTGCCAGCAGGCACTGCATAGCATTCACAGTACCACGAACCGTAACAGCACCTCGGTCCCAGCGCCAGCCCACCTACGGCCCTATCCGAGCCTCTACATCAACACCGGGTATCATTTATTTGCTTTTGTCCAAACGTGCCATCTACCCCTCACCACACCTCCTCGGCACTCACCTCCCACTTCTCCCCATCGACCCTGACACACTCGCCCTTTTTGTCCCGACTACAGCTCTTCCGCATATCCAGCGCGTCCTCGCCGTCGTTGTAATAGTCCTTGACTACGCGATACACGCTGTATCCCATCTTGCGATATAGTTCCTTTGCAATCTCGTTCGTCGCGCGCACAAACAGATCCACAAACCACGCGTCAGCCGCGTCAGAGGACCGTTCGAGCGCAGACGACAACGCGGTCGCGTGGCCTAGGCGACGTGCACTGGGGGCCACGGTCAGAGCGGTGATGTGGCCGTGCCAGGGGAGGTAGTTGGGGTATTCGACGCCCGTGGTGGAGGGCTTGTAGGGGCTTATTGGTGGTTGGTATGGCGAGGATTCGAGTTTGCCTAGGACTACGCTTCGTTGTCAGCTTTTTCGCGCATTCTGATGTTTCGATACGTGATATCAATTACGGAACGTACTGTAGCCTTCGATTTCGCCGTCCATGCCTTCAATGATCTGGCATAGCTCGGGCCATTTGGTGAGGTACTCGAGGTAGAAGCCTATGTTGTATGTTTCGGTGAGGTGGTCGAGATTCGTAGAAGATATGCGCAGTAAATCCTCTGGGCGCATTGGCCGTATTGTCGCCATCCTATTGTGTTGGGCCTTGCTTGGCCGGTAATGGGAGAAATGTAGTTGGGGGGTGGGGGTGAAGATGCGAGATGGAGGGATCATGGCACTCCCGCGGGGAAGTCTCGCTTGGACTGGACGCGCTGGCCGCCTCGGTACCATGAAGCAAGAACACCTCCAATGATGTCGTAAAAAATACATTACCAATTACTAACATAGGAGACTACTGGCATGCTTCAGCGCCAGAGCTACAGTACAAGTACGAAATGGGTATATAGCAAACCAACAACAGCACAATACTACCTATCCCATCTCTCTATCCAATACACTCGTGTATCCTTTGTATGCAATCCATGCGAGCGCAAACATCCTACATGCTATGAGCGCCGAAGGAGTCCCAGTCTCGGTATAGCCATCTCGCATTGCCCTTTGTGTCGCTTCCTTTCGGAGGAAAGGAGGCTATCACCATCAAATACGGAACGAGTCGACACTGGCCTGGGGACCGTTGGCGTAGTCCTTGATAGCGGGCGATCCTGAGCGCATTATACGCTGATCGTAATTAAGCAGGCTTTGCCCCGTATGAGGGTTCGCTAGTCGGCGCAAGGCATCCATGGCCGAAACACGAGCCACACCATTTCCATTACTATAGCCACTGCCATGACTGTGTCGATTGCTATAAGGGGAAGCTGCTCGGGAGGAGTAAGGACGGTTCTCTTCGGCATAATCACTAACTCGGGTATAATTGCGTGGTCGTGGAGGGGTTGCAAGGGAGTTGCCGCGGATGTCGTTGGGAATCGGTGGTGCCTGACGGAACCGGCGATTCGCATGCGCGTGGTCCTTCTCATCGACAAGTACAACCATCCATACGCCGACAAATCCGTTCTGGCCAAGAAGAGGGGTGCAGTGTATCCATCGAGGTCGGCCTTCCTCCGTTGCGTCTTCGACATCTTCGACTGCGTGCAGCAGCCAGCGGATCTTGGCAGTGACGCCGCGTGAGCCGTCTGCGAGTGCGTCGCTGAGTGAAACTCGAACACGTTCGCTGCCACCGATTCGGTCGAGGAAACGCGATTGAAGGATACCGGGAACGCGAAGAGATGGAGACGTGAAGAGAATCCGTAGAGAAGGCGCTGGGCGGACAATAAGATACTAAATCAAGTCTTAGTTATATCATCGTCGTTCACAGGAAACCATATCGAGCTTACATGTCGGTAAGGGCCAGAGAGCCGACCGTCAGGGGAGGGTGCTTGCTTCTCGGCCTTGTCAACATCGAACGTCGACTGATCCTGGATGAGCAGTCTAGGCTTGTGATGTATGCTCGCATCATCTTTCTCCTCCACATGCTCCTTGTGCATGTTGCCACCATGCTTCCGCACAGTCTCAAGTTCAGTGTTGTTAAACATCTCACTGAGTGCCTGAAACTCGTCCTTTGGTTGGCCCCTCTCCGCAACACCATCTTCTTGGTCGACCATGCGCCGGAACGCTTCGAGATCGGTACTGTCTTTCACAAGACCAGTAACGTCAATCTGTGCGCCAATGAAGTAACGAAGCTTTCCGCGTGAGTCTAGAAGAGGTGCTATCATGAGAAGATTCATAAACGGAGAACCATCACGACGGCTAGCTACCATTAGCCACGTACCAACCCAACAAATGTCAGGCGTTACTTACTAGTTTAGGAAAACTTCGCTGTGTTCTTTTCCTTCTTGAGCAGCCTTTCCGAAACGAGCCACACTGTTGCGGTTTGTCTTGGGACCCTGAAGAAACCTGCAATTGCGACCAATGGCATAGCCGACGCCATATTGGGTTGTGCGGTGGAATTCTGTTGTCCGATCAGTCAATGCGCATCTTGTTCGTTCGGTGTACTAACCTTCAGATGCAAAAATAATTGGGTTGTCGGTCCTGGATGGGTCCGTAAGACAAAAAACCTCTGCCAAACCCTCACTAGCTTCACGTAGCATTGGAGGCAGGTTACCAGTGACTCGCTTCGCAATGCTGACACTCGCAACCTGGACAAAGACATGGGTGATGAAGGCTGGTAGATCGTCACGGACAAGCATGTCAAAGGCCCGGCTGGCCTTTTCCTCCAAAACTGCGTTGAGGGTGGTTCGTGCTGGGGTCTCAGTGAAGTCCAAACCGTCAATAGGCTCTAGCGCCTCAGCGACAGCATTGGCGTAGCTGATAGCTCGTAGCGCTTTCAATGCGTCGAGGTAGTAGATCAACGTAGGGACTGAATTGGGTCGAGCGGCAGTGAGGAAAGACGTAAATCGAAGTAAGGAGGCGGTGTCGGCGAAGATGGCCTGTAGATGCTCTCTCGAAAATAGCTTTTCGGACCTGTTCTCGAGCGAGAATTGAGGCCGTTGGTTCTCCACCGGCGCGCTAACAAGGTCAAACGAAGATGGGTCATCCTCCAGCAATGGAGATAGTCGGTCGCCATCTTCTAGCGTTCCGCCTTTTTGCTGCAGCGGCCCAGGCTGCTGCATTGCAAAAGACGGTGCCGTGGACTCACAGGAAATTACTGAATCGGCTGAACTCCTCATAGTGACTGACTCCGGTTCTGCTGCTTGAGGCGTCCAAGGGTTCTTTGGTGTCTGCGAGCGCTTCGGAGTGGCAATTGGTGTACGTGAGTAACTGTGAGCACGCGATCGTTGCCTTTCTGGCGTTGAAGGCGCGATAGGAGATGTTGGTTCTTGACTCAATCGCCTTTGTAGTTCAACGCGATGTTGTTTGGCCTGAGGCGTGCTCGAGCTGTTGGATGATGAGTAAAATGGGAGAGGGGAAATAATATAAAAGAGGGGACGCACCTGGTGCGAGAGGGAATATGAATATCTCGTCTTGCGAATTCTATTTGCGGCGCGGGAGCAGCAGTATCATCATCCGACAACCAGCTTCCTCGACGCTCGGGATCGACCGAGCTAGCAACGGGTGAAAGAGGGGCACTCATCCCACTGGGTTCAGCGCCATCTTGCATGGTTGCAAAGTCTAGGACCAGTGGTTCATTAAAGGTACCGCCACTACCGTTGGCTTTGGTCTGCGCGTCTGCGTCGGGGGTCATGACGCTATCGACATAAGCTGGGGCCAGCTCGCTTGAACTCCCTTTTTGGGCTGAAGTGATAATTGAGCCTGAAGACCTAGAAGCGTCAGAAGACCTTTTTTGAGAGAAGATTCCGTGAACGGATCGCATTTTGTTCTTGAATATGGGCATCGTAGTCGTAGTCGTAGTCGTAATCGTAATCGTAATCGTAATCGTAGTCGTAGAAAATTATCACGCCCCCGTTGTTAAATTGGAAAAGTGTCGAAGTTCGTTAATTGGGAGTCGAATACCGGATGCAAAATGCAAAAAAGGCCTGCAGATCCATGACGAGGGAGGGTCTATGTAATGTAAAACATACCAGGTAGTCCAGCGGAGACTGACACGTTGTATGGATCCCGGGTCTTGAGACAACGGGGTGACTAGTCTCTTGTTGGCGGCGACTTGACTCACCGACGTACGCTTTAGGTGCAGGAAAGATCAATTTAGTCTGGTAGACTAATGTCCGAGGGCGTGGATGCCGATCGCTCCGTTGGTGTGGGATGATGCAAGGCACGCTTGAAATGCAGACCTGGTGATCGCGAGATGGCTTTCCGCTACGAAAAAATCGAAGGATTGAAACTTGACCAGCTCATATACTGCCGAGAATTAAGACAGGGATGGCAAGCTGAGGTCTACAGGAAATCTGTGGGAGTTGTTTCTCAGCCGCTCCAGCAGCTCAACGTGTTTTCGCGTTTGAAACGTCGAAGAGGCGGGCCAGTGAGAGGCCAGCCCCCACCACTGTAAATCGCGCGCGCTTCACTGATTCATCCTTCCATCGGCTAACCCTTGTGTAAATCTTCTCTTCCATTGTCGCATTCGACATGAGACGATAGAGAGATTTCATTATGATCACTCTTGTGGTTGATCGGTATACCTATCCAGCATTTGGCAATCTGTCAGGCCCCTAGACATGTTTGAACATTCTGAGTAGGGTCATAATTTTAGTCTAACTGAGAAAGGGGTCGATGTGCGAGCACAAGCGACTGTGCTGGCCGTGTTTCGTTAAGAGCTTGGGGAAGCGCAGGTGTCTGTGCCAGCTGTCAGTTGTCAGTGTCGCGCGTACTTCCAGCGCTAGGAGAATGGGCAAATCCTCCAAAGTTGCTACCTTTCCTCAAATGAAGCGGAAGTGACTTGTCTGCTTGACGTTTCCGTGCCGATTTCTCAATCGATATCCTTGGCCAATACCGCATTCGGGTCCAAGAGTCCATCATTCGCATGCGACACTGTCGAGCAGGTTCTATGATTCGCTATCATCCTTGTCGGGAAACTCATGAGCTTGTCTACATTAGGGATCGTCCTTTGGACGTACCTGACATCGATGGCATCTCGGGGACATGGGTACAGACTCCACTCCGCGGATAAATCTATCTTGGTGTTGAGCATCGCGGCGTGTCAGCGGCGAAATAGCACCTGGCTCAGCTGCACTACTGCAACCGAGCCGCCAACGTTTCGCTGCATGACGTCGAAGCATTTGCACTGAGCCGTGGGGCCAAGGGTTTCGTGAAAGGGGTTTCTATTCTGAATGCAGGGTATTGTTGACGGACAGTTCCCGGGACGCTTTCCGTTTGCGCTATTGGCCGAGTGGACGTTATTTGTTTTTCTTTGCGGTACCTGGGCGGTGGAGAGCTCCAGACTCTCGGGCAGCCCTGTCACGTGGATGGCAGCTGCTGGCTCGCCTAAGATTGCACACCGTATGAAGTTTTGGAAGCCACGCACGCAACCCGACACCATAAGCACGACACACTCTCCTCTGTCACCGCTGCGCCAGCAACGCAAATGATGTCCTGATGTGCGCGATATCAATTTATGCCCAGGCATTCCTTAGGCCAGTGACTAACTCGGCCAACCTGCAGCCGACGAGCAGATGCGACCGGAGCTGGAATCCATCTCGACGCTGTCAAGATGCCATTCGATAGTCTCGAGACCAAACTAAACCGGCGAAACGACGGGGAAGCTTACGTCTTTGAGAAAATTGTCATGTTAACTGCCGCTCCTGCGACGTCACGTCACAAAAAAGCTCGCTTCTTCGGGTGGACAGCGGTCTCAGCCGATATACCGGTAGTTCATATCAAAGCGCAAGCGGAGAAAAGCGATCCAGCGATCGAGATGCTAACTCTCCGCATTCTACTCGCCCCTGAGCCCGTGCAAGAAAGTTGGTCGCTAAACGTCGGGGTACACTTTGGAAGCGAACTCACTTGACAAGACTTTTCCTGTTTTGCAGACGCATCTAGATAGCGACATGGCATTGTTGAAAGTCGCGCAACGGTCCCGAGATGAGCCCGGTGGCTTCGACTGACAAACTTACAAGACGTCGAGCCAGTACGTGGTACCGAACGTCAAGGTAAAAGTAACTGTACCAAGTCAGATTATAGACACAGCACGGTTAGAGATGCACAGTCGTCATATGCTTTGCGGTAACAGTCAGGGCGTACTCTAGCAATTTCCGGTTCATAAGCATGCATCCAAGCACTTGAGTGAATAAGAGCACGGAAATCTCAAGGTATGGTTCTAGCAACTCAACTACGCTCACGTGGGCTATGGTTGTGGATCCGCGCAAGTAACGAATATTACTGGCCCCTGTTACTTAAAACGGAATCAAGAACATTCATGAATCGCAAAACAATGCAAAGGCTCATTGCACACATAGAGACTGCTTTCTCTCCGGTTGATCTTTTCGACCTTGGACCAACTCCTGCACAATCATCTGCCCATTTTTAAAGGCAAGTCCTCCGCATGCGATCGCTGCCCTTCACGTGCCAGGCACCCTATCCAAACCCACATATGCACTCAACCTAGCAATTTTCACCGCCTTCTCGAATTTCTTCTTCATGAAAAAGCATATCACCTACGTCTCTCCACGCTACAGGCAAAACGGCTACATAGACGGTCTCTCTATATGCATATTCTCCACTGTCAAAAACTCTATTTCCACGCACGCTGAGTTTATCTATCCACTATATACTACCTCTATTTTTGTAGACACACACACACACACACTCTCTCTCTCTCTCTCTCTCACTCTCTCTCACTCTCTTCTGACTTAACGTTTCGACAGAAGAGTGTCGATGTTTTCATATGTGAAGGTAGCATTCCAAGTGGGGTAGCAAATAGCACATACACGGAGGAGCGGTGGTCTGTGAACTGCATTCTGTGCGGAGAAGATGGAGAGAACAGAGAGAGAGAACGATAGAGATTTGGAAAGAAAAGAGCATCGGACACCGTACCTTCTGAGGACAGAGACGGAAAAACGTTGCTGTGAACGAAACGGAGCACCATTTTTCAGCGCAGTCTCTCAACTTTTGAGACTTTCTCATTTCGGGGCACCGGATGATCTTCGAATCGCGACACTTCCGTGAAGTGAAGCAGTGTAGTGGCCATGCTTGAGAACACAAGGCAAACAAAGGCTCTATGGAGTCTTACCATAGGCCAAGTCAGATGAACAGTATTTCGATAATGGCTACAGCAGGTAACCTTCTTCTGCTTCGACCACGGGAGTTTTCCGCAACGGCATACCGAATTCAGAACTTGCCAGGTTACACAAAGATGCTTGTGTGCAGGCTCAGTCTACGAGTATTAGAGGCCTGACGAATCATTTGGGTGTATATATATAGTCTTGTTTTCGTTCTTGATACATGTTGGACTTTCATCACAGTCGCATGGTTCATTATCCTATACTTCACCCTCCCCCACTGTCCTTGCCCTCGTGAGCAGAATGACCGCGGAAGATTACAGAGTCGAGCTAGAAAAGGCCAACCCTCCTCATGTCTACGAAATCCTCTTACTCAGACTGAGCCAAAGGGGACTTACCGACCACTGTGCCTTGATGACAACTGTAGAGATGCTCAATAGGAATATAGCTGCTAAATGTGAGACATTGAAAGAGTGCCTCTTGTTGATGCCTATCTCTTTGCTTTTACCTCTTGATGATGCTGAACACAAGACGTACGGGAGACATTCGAGACTGTGGGTGTGTAGTCTACGCAGCTACTTGATCAAAGGTATCTGGGACGGATACAGAGAGCGGGACACTGCTTTTGTTCATTGCGATATAGTACTGCACCCAAGGGAATACCCGGAAACAGTGGTTGAAAACACTGACTCAATTCAAGCAAAGATGAAATGTATCGCTGGAAAAGGTTGGGTATTCGTAAATTGACATTGATACTGGACTCGTAGGACGGGCAGCGGAAACGAGACACGAAATGGAGTGGGATTTGAGGATGATGTTTATTGGCGTGAGGGGTCACTCAAAGCCATGTTGGCACACCACTATACCTGCACCGTGATATGGCCGCTTTCCATGCGTATGAAAGTGCAGAAGAGAGAAGAATCGAGAAGTCCGAGAAACCACGCCGTTGACCATCCGTATCCCATTTTGCCTGCCCACACACCCGAACCACCTTTGCAACGTCTAAATGTAGGTCTCGTAAGGTACGGGTGTGATGTTCTCCGGCTTGTTCTCCTTCAGGCTGACGATGCGCTCGCCACGGGGAAGGGCAGCCATGCGCTTCATGGTCTGGGGCTCGCCAGTCTCCTTGGCCTTTTGTTGCTTGGCGAAGTTGAGCTTGACGCGCTTGAGGAAGTCCTCTCGTGAGCGGGAGTGGCGGACGTGCTCGATGCGGACGTTGATGCGCTTCTCCATGTATCGGTTGCCGACCTGCTTCTGGAGGATGACACCGACGGCGGACTTGGTGACGTTGTAGACGATACCGGTCTTTCCGTGGTAGACCTTGTAGGGCATACCCTTTTGGACGGCACCTGCACAAATTATAAGTCCTCCGCCTCTAATCGCTCCCGCTGGGTTTCTGGGGGGTGCGTACCGTTGGCTACGACATCGACGATATCACCGACCTTGTACTGCTTGAGGTAGGTCGAGAGAGGGATCATACCCTTCTTCTTGAAGTCCCTCGAGAAACTATCGCAGCGTCAGTCTTTTGTCCTTGTCGTCGTCGTCGTCGTCGCATTGCTGCAGCGGCAATTTTCGGGAATCAACATACGCATAGCGCGTACCCGCGCGAAGACCGGCAGAGTGACCCATTGTGTGTGTATTGGGGCTGTGGTGTTAGTGCGGCGAGGAGTAATTCGTGAAGTTGAAAATTGAGGGCAGCCTCCGTGGCCATCGGACACTGCCCAGGATTTACGCGAGACGGCCACGCACGGACGCCCACCACTCCGCTTGGCACCAGCGCGAAATCACGTCCGCAACATCGCACTCTTCTCACGACTTCTCTTCCCATCGACAACTACAATGGCGCCCCGATCCTACTCCAAGACGTACAGCGTCCCCCGTCGTCCTTTCGAGTCCGCTCGTCTGTATGTGATACCCCATGGCCACTGAGCGAGAGCGTGCTCCGCTTATGTCTGGGACACTGGTTAATGTTGGATTAGGGATACTGAGCTGAAGCTCGTCGGCGAGTATGGTCTCCGCAACAAGCGTGAGGTCTGGCGTGTCCAGTTGACTCTGTCCAAGATCCGTCGTGCCGCTCGGTGAGTACTCATCAATTGCGCTCCTCTTGCGATGCCAAATTTCGACCAAGAAAAAATTGTCGGTTCTAACTTTGACAGTTCGCTCCTCACTCTCGACGAGAAGGACCCCAAGCGCCTCTTCGAGGGTAACGCTCTCATCCGCCGTCTCGTCCGTGTCGGTGTCCTTGACGAGTCCCGCATGAAGCTCGATTACGTCTTGGCTCTCAAGATTGAGGACTTCTTGGAGCGCCGTCTCCAGACCTGCGTCTACAAGCTCGGTCTCGCCAAGTCCATCCACCACGCTCGTGTTCTTATCCGCCAGCGCCACATCCGGTATGCATCTGTTCTCGTTGACTTAAAAAGGCGCTTGACTAATAACATTACAGTGTCGGCAAGCAGATCGTCAACGTCCCCTCCTTCATGGTTCGCCTCGACTCCCAGAAGCACATCGATTTCGCTCTGACCTCGCCATTCGGTGGCGGCCGCCCTGGTCGTGTCAGGAGGAAGAAGGCCAAGGCCGCTGAGAAGGGTGGTGACGAGGACGCCGGCGAGGAGGACGAGGAGTAGACTCTACGCCAAAAGGAATGATTCATGGATGATCGGCGTTAGGCATGACGGAATGAATCTCTTCGACAGGTATCCTGTCCTGGAATGCACTATATCCCTTGCGGGTCACGGCTGGTGGATGATATACATCCAGATCATGTAGTCTCCACCTAAAAATCTTCAATTGCCATCATCCGCCTTGGTTCACCTATATTGCTTGTGATGTTCTTTTGTGCTTTTGTTGTACCTTGCTAGTCCCGGTACTATGGTACTTGCCAGTCCATGATCTTTTTATCGTAGCCGATAATTATCGACCCTGCAATTATCCGGCGTCGTCACTACAGTTGATCCACGACCCTGGACCCTAACACTAGGATTTGATACTCTGGAAGTGCCTGCGCTGCAGTTCATTTTCGCAGTCCTGGCTCATTTGGAATGCTCTGTATCAATGTTACTGGCCAGGCCCTGGAAACTGCACAGGTGGAAGTATACGCATACACAACATCCTTACTGATGATAGAACCCATTCACAGTCATTTGAATGCAAGATATAAAGGTGGCTCTATATGCTCAAGCGCATGTCGAAATGCCATCTAATACGACGAATCATCCGTATACAACCTCGTAGCGGGGCTCGGTCTCCTCTCATCATTCGACGCCATACCAGCCGCCGTCCTCTCCTCACCGACCTTGGCCCTCGCCTCCTGCATAATCCAAAGCCCACTACTCGTACCCAGTCTCGTTGCTCCAGCCTCTAGCATCTTGACTGCTGTGTCGAGTTCCCTTACACCGCCACTGGCTTTCACTTCCATCTTCTTCCTGCCAACACCGCTGGCAGCGAGGTACTCAGCCGCGCCTACCATGAGCTGGACGTTGGACAGTGTAGCTCCTGGGCCGTTGAAGCCTGTGGACGTCTTGATGAAGTCAAAGGATGCCGCCGCTGCAAGATGTGATGCAGCAAGGATTTGAGCGGGGTTCAATTGCGAGGTTTCAAGGATGAGTTTGAGTGTTGTGGTCGGGCAGAGAGAGCGGATGGTCGCTAGTTCTCTGTATATAGCACTATAATCTGGAGACTCTTGGATTTCGTGATCGGCTTCACTTCCCATGGTGCTGCTGGCAGCGTTTGCAGCCGTGTTGGCGGCGGTGATGCTGTCGATGGCGGAATCTCTGGGGTTCAAGGCCGAGACTTCCTGGGGTGGTGGAGACGGCGAGTTGGGACGGTTGTGCTTTGTGAAGAGCGAGTGGTTCAGCACCACGTCGAGTTCTGCTGCGCCTGCTGCGACAGCAGCACGTGCTTCACGGCATTTGGAGTGAGTGTCTTGTGTGCCCTCGTGGAAGCCAACGACGCATGCGACAAGGACGTCTGAGCCTTTTAGGTTGGAGACGCAGCGTTGTACCCAGTTTAGACGGACGCAGACAGACTGGGAGAAAAGTCAGTAAAACTTGTCAGGTGTTGAGAGCCACAACTCGGTCATGATATGTAATTGAAACCCACGGCCATGACAAAAACATACCTTGAATCCCTCAGTTCTCGCCTCGCTGCACAGCCCATCTACAACCGGGTTCGTAGCATCCAGCTTCAACACGGTATGATCTATCATCTTGGACAGCTGCCTCAATGCCTCGTCGCCATTCCGCATGCGCGGTCCCTGATAAACCTTAGCTGCGCGCTCCCCGCTCTCCACCTCTTTCAACACATGCTTGACTGTCTGGTCGATCTGCGCCTTCCACTCTTCATTTGTGTACCGATTCGTCATAATCTCAATCGGCGATTTGGCGTCGTCGAGATCCGGGTTAGCTGCCAAGAATCCGCGGATCAGGACTTCGGATTCTGTTAGAGGGATGGGGTGAGGGTTTTTTGCTGGTGGTGCTGCTGCTCCGGTTCCCGCTGCGGCTGGCGATTGTGCAACAGTAGACATAGTTGCTAGATATTAAAGGGGGACACGTCTATTGACTTTTTGTTCTAACGTGATCATTTGCTTTGTTGATTTGCCTATTTTAGTGCCTGTTGGGGTCGTGTGTCGCGCGCGGTAGTTGGCCGGAGATGCGAGCGAAAGGTATTGGGCGACGATGACGTAGGGTGGCTTGCTTGCGAGTCGTGTTTAAAATCACCGATGTTAGGCGAGTACAGTGATGCAGGGGCGTTTTTGCTTATAATCGCTGATGGAGACAGCTTCGAAGATTATTATATGTAATTTGAAGTTCTAGCGGAGGTCGGCGTTCTGCTTGTCATGTGTATGGAGCGGCAAGGGGCCTCGGCCAGAACTCCCCACTTTGAGAATAGAATTGTGCAGCCAAGGATGGTGTCCTTCCGTTCTGGGTAAGGTAGATGCTCGCCACGATACTGGATGCAGCCTTGAATCATGGACGATGTATAAATTTGAGCAATTCACGCTTGGTACACACTCAATATACGAGGATGCGCAGAGTTCATGGCCACTAAGATGCAGCCAGATAGTCACGACGAATAGCAAGTCAGTTCCTACAAATGTTGCGAAATGAGTGTGAGGAATTGACGTTTTGATTTACAAAGGACCGCTGGCATGCTTAGGTATCCTCGATTGCAAACCGGTCCTCGCCCTGGACGACTTGTCCAAAGGCTCTGAGATGCCATCTCTCCTCCCACATGCATATACATGAAAGCTGAAAGAGCATGCCGAACAAAAAGGAAATAGATTCGAGGGAAAAGGGTTGTCCATCAGCGCTGAGATATCCGGAACTCCCGTTTTTGTGACTTTTGCATTGACTCGAGTCGAAAGATCCCTCTTCTATCCTGCGGTCGAGTCGATCGGCGCCAATGAGATCTACACCCTTATGTCATGATAGCCATCATCGTAACCCATCAATTCCCGCTGTCATTGCAACGAGACGCTTACTTCCTGCGGAAAGAGCAGCCCTCGGTCAACCGCGCCTTGCCGCCAGTGGGCTGGCACCTATGAATGCATTAGCCCTTGTCCCTTTGCCATGTACCGTATTTTCCAGAACTTACAGGACCTGCGAGCAGCCCTGGCAGACGACGACTGTGTTGGCGTGCGAGAAGACGGTGGTGATGGTGAAGCATCCGGGGCACTTGACGTCCATGAAGAAGGAGCGGGGAGCAGGCACGAGGGTCTTGAGCTTGTGCTTGCGGGCCTCACTAGAACGGTTGTTAGTCGCTAGTCGAAGTCGAGAAGGCGGAGATTTGTGCGTACGCGGCCGGGGAGGGGTTGAGAAGGTCAACTGCGAGAACCTGCGAGTACTGTTAGTCCAGCGTCCTGACTGAGAATCTCTTTGCGCAGTGCGATACAGCCAGGCGTTGCGAATTCGACGTCTGTGGCAAATACCGAGTCTCGTGTGACTGTCACTAGACCCTCGCAAACGCTCCTGGCGGCTCTCGCGGACTCAGACTCACCATCTTGACGGTTTATGAAGAGCCTTGAACTGGTTGTTGATTGCCGATGGCTTGAAGTCGATGAATTGGGCGCGAGAGTCGAGGACGCGGACGGCTTGTAGAGGAGGTGAGGGGATCGAAAATCGTTTGTGGAAGGCTCCATCGTTGCATTAGCCGACCACGCTAATCCCTTCTTGGCGCTCACACTCCTTGCGCCTCACCGACAGTAATGCTTCTTTCATAACGCTGGTAATTGGAGTTAAGAAACGTGTATGTACACTGAATCGCAGTATGATGCTCACTATAGGGTTTTCTGTACGGGCTATCCAGGTGCAGTCACAGGAGCTGCGATGTGGAAGCACATGAAGCGAGAATGCACTGCAAGGAAACGCATAGTCTGAAAACCTTTGAACACCCATCGCAAGTATACTCACATAGGTAGCGTGGTGTTTGCTCTGCAAGAATAGATTGCGAGAGAGGCATTCACGAGCTCTTGCATCATCTAGAAGCTCTTTCCGTGGTGACTGAGCTTCCCCACGCTCCATGGCGACAAAACACCCACGTCAACAAGCATGCAAACACCTCTCGCACCTTGACAGTAGCCATCGGATTCCGATTGAAGGAATTCGAACCGACAAAACACAACAGGAAGCACGATAGTGCACGTGCTTTCACATGGACTGGATGCCAGAACGAAGACTGCTCACATACTTTCAGCACATGGAGAATGTCATCTCCCATGAAGAACAGAAGAGCTGAGTATACAGTTCAGATCGGACCGACGAAGCCAAATGATGGCATTCAAGCACACGACACAAGCGAGCTGCAGTTCCACTGTACAAAAGATCAACACGCCATTCTCTGAGTGGCCAGAAGTCGCGCCGTGGTGCAGCTGCGACACGTATTTTCGTTACTAATCTGGTCCATGCATGCAAACATCAAACGCGTACGCTTTCTTCACTTCTTAGTATTTCTCCCAACGAGTTCGGAAAAAAGGGCTATGTTGAGCGCTAAAGTGCGAGTTATTACCCCAAGTGACTGGTCTGGTTGGTCTTCTACCCCACTTAGCGTACTGTACCTTCTGGGGCTGTAGGGTGGGAGAAGCCCGTGGCTGGAGACTTGCGACTGCATGTATAAGTACGACAACACTTTCAGACTGCATGCTTAGATATAAACTGGAGAGGTATACAATCAAGTTCTTACAGAGTCCATACAAGTACGTCCTGTCTTGAACATGGCGGCACAAGAGAAGAACACGCAAGAGATTGAAAAGGCGAAGAAGTTGAACCATGTACCATGGTGCGACGAGTATGAGAAGATGATATCGGGGATGCTGTATGTATATCAGGTCCTTTGACATGCATTACACTTTGCCAGTACCCCACAGCCCCTGCGACGGAGTATGGTACACACAAGAGACGGGCTACCCCAGAGTCACTGCTTTCTTTTCCTCATACACCCATCCCTTCCAAACCAAGAACAAGTCTCGAAAAGGTTGATTTGTATGATAACAATGTATGCAGCTACAACGCATTCAGCCCCGACCTAAACGCCGCCCGTTTCAAAGCCCGCGCCTTCGCCAACAAATACAACACCTGGTTCCCAGACCCTTCCACCACCACACCCGCCACCGGCTTTGACGTGCTCGCCGCCGAGCGCCTAAAGATGCTCAAAGACATAATCGGCCACATAGGCGACGACGAAGTTAGTACGTCTTCGAAACGCCCCTTCCCCTTCCCCAACGCACAAACTGCTAATCACTATGTGAACTGTGCAGTCATCGAACCCCCTTTCAACATAGACTACGGCTGCAACATTTCCCTCGGCGCACGCTTCTACTCCAACTTCAACCTCACCATTCTAGACTGCTCGCTGGTAACAATCGGTGCGCGCTGCATGTTCGGACCTAATGTGTCCATCTTCGCTGCCACGCACGAGGCAGAGGTGCAAAGCCGGCGCGACAACATCGAGTACGGGAAGCCTGTTGTGGTAGGTGATGATTGCTGGGTCGGCGGCAATGTGGTCATTTTACCGGGGGTCACGATAGGGAGGGGAGTCACGATTGGAGCAATGAGTGTGGTGACCAAGGATGTGCCGGATTTCTGTGTTGTCATGGGACAGCCTGCGCGGGTGGTTAAGAAGGTCAAGGAGGTAGAGGTATTGGAGGGGGATGTTATGAGTGGCTGAGAAAGCGAGGCTGTGAGAAAGATTAGAGAGATCAACTTGGCCCTGTTCAGACAGCACTCTGATAGAGTAATGGAGGCTCCAACTCAAGAACCGTCGTACGTGTGAAAACGAAAAAAAAAAGTTATGAGAGCGAGCTGCTTGTCTTTCTATGCAGCATGACAGCATATTCGCTCGTACAAGTCATTCGACTCACAAGCCGGGAAAAACCTCCACTACTACGACTAAAGAGCGCGCACATGCGTACTGCATTTTCAAACTACCCCCAATCGAACTAAAAGGAAAAAGTGAGAAGAAGCCAGCGCCGAAGCTCAACTGGGAGCAAGCATGTACAATAAAAGTATAAAGGGTGTTGAAACAGTTGAGAAAAAAAGCAAAAGATTTATGCAAGCCAGAACCCTCTATAGGCAAATCGAAAAGTACCTGTATCCAAGGCTCTCTTTTCTTATCCAACCAGAGTTGAGCCAAGTTCTTATGATTGCCGCTTTTTCTGAGAGGCACTGCACCAGCAACAAAGTAGAGATGGAAAAAATAATAAAAATGGTGCGGTGGTGTCAAAAGGCAACAAAAGGAGATAATTGGTGGAATGCGCATTCATCGGCTCCGATGGTGAGGCGCGCGATGAGACCCGGGAGGCCGAAGTCGGCCAAGATGTTCGGGCGAATCACCATTTTAAAGGATTGTGCAGCCTCCACTACTGTCTTTGCTGGTCTTGACCTGGAGGGCAACACGAGCAGCTTCTGTGAAGGCTTCGTTGACGCCTCGGTTCTTCATAGCAGAGCATTCTGGTCACACGTTAGCTGATTCCGACAAGCTACAATAAGAAAAACCGTACCCAGATATCGCAGCGCCTTGATCTTTTCTGCCACGCGCAGACCTTCATTGTAGTCGATACATGGCTTCTCGGGCTGTTGGTCGTCGGCGTCGTCTTCTTCCTTCTTCCGTAAATCACACTTGAGTGCCACAAGAACGAGCTTAACGCCTGGGCAGTTCTCGGCTATTTCACCGACCCATTTTGTCTCTACGTTCTCGAGCGAATCTGGGGAGTCGACCTGAAGGGTGTAAGTAGCGATCAAATATGGGATCGGACAGTCGTACCGAGAAGCAGAGCATGATAGCGTGCGTATCATCGTAGCTGAGGGATCGTAGCCTATCAAATTCCTCTTGCCCGGCGGTGTCCCATAAGCTGAGCTCGACATGTGTGTTGTCGATGTAAATATCTGGCAGACGAGGTCAATTTAGTTAGGAAGGAGGCGGAGGTTGGTGCACGAACCGTGTACGTAGTTTTCTGTGAGGATGGTCAGCCAATTCCACGTGTATAATGTGGAAAGAATCCTTACCGAATACCGTGGGCTCACTGAGACGGCGTGGTCAGTCTCGAGCACCAACATCAGTTGCGCAGGCTACTTACTATACTGTTGGGAAGTATCTGCGAGACAGTTAGCAAGGCATGCGCAAGCGGAGCGCCGTGATAATCATACCCTCTTGTGAAGACGTTCAGTAGCGAAGTCTTTCCGCATGCGCCATCGCCTCTGTCGGGTGTTTGTTAGCCAAGTCCCGTCGCATGATGGCTGGTCGCCTAAACAAAGAGGCTCCCCGCACAAAGGCAGACATACAGAAGCACCAGTTTGCGCTGCACAGACTTTGTTCCACCGCACATAGGCATCGTGAAGGTCGGGAATGGAGAGTCGGCGACAGGTTGGTAAGGTCGGGTTGGAGACGAGGAAGGGCGCGCGCGTTGGTGCTACAGAGGACAAAGGGCGCTGGTCGTGTTGGTGACGACAGTCGTGGTGAGAACGAGAGGTAGAGTAGCACGCGAGCGTGTTAGCAGGTGGTGATAAGGATGTTTGTGGTAAGTCGAGAGGGCTCCAGATGCTGGGCTGGAGATGCAGGCGATGGGTGGATGGAGCACTGGAGTTCAAGATGCACCCACGTCGCAGGGGCTAAACCTAAATTGGCCATTAGTACTGCCCACACCCGCAATCCCTTCGCAGCCTCAATGCCATGCACTCAGATGTCCAGGCGGGCCTGGCTCCATCCGTTCACAGATCAAGGCGTGCGATTGCTTGCTCACATACCAGAGCTGCACGGCTATCAGTGCTGGTCGGAGAAGAGCTGGGAACAATGGGGATAGCAGAACATCTATGAAGAAATGATCGAGTAGGCTAGGATGACGCCTTGAGACCGTGCATCAAGATGAGGGATATACTAGCGAGCAGCGAGTGGATGGGAGGGTATCTGGATAAGAGTGTCCGGGGTTCTCCACGTGTTGAGGCCGGACCGAAAGAAGAAGGTCAAAATTAGCAAATGCCGTAGAA
Organism: Paradendryphiella salina; assembly: GCA_900634815.1. Taxonomy (NCBI): domain Eukaryota; kingdom Fungi; phylum Ascomycota; class Dothideomycetes; order Pleosporales; family Pleosporaceae; genus Paradendryphiella; species Paradendryphiella salina. The sequence goes on along the minus strand of LR132170.1, from coordinate 7,587 downwards.
TACCCATGGTTCCAGCCTCCTGCAAGCCACAGTTGACTCCGCTATTGCCAGTGGTGATCTCTTGTTCAGCCTTCCTGGAGAATTGTATAGATCAAGGGCTGGCGTGGCGGACTATCCAGGCCGAATCCCCGGATCCTTACGCGCCCAAGGCTTCTCGAGAGTTGGACTGGTCGGACCCAACAATACGCTGTTACCATCGGACATGGCTTTGAAGGGAAGCACGTCAAAATGCGGAAACCGGAACGACGGATTTGATGGACGGAACTAGTTTCTATGCACATTCGCGAGTCAATATGGTAGCGCCAGTGTACGTGATTGTTCTCCGGAGTCCAAGTGCAGGCTCGCTAGTAGGACTCTGCGCATCAATCTCTCCTTGCAACAGGAAATATTGCAGGTCAGACTGGACTGGTCAGTGATTGTGCGCAACGGCGATGGCAAGGTGGGATGCTCCGGCCTGGGTAGCTTAGCCCCGCGGGAGTGGGGCTCTGCCGCAGGCACTACCGCCTCACGTAGGCAAACAAGTCGTCGCAGTTGGACCGCTGAGCTATCACCACATTCGCAAGCACCCATTCTCAACCGACTATTCCGATTCACACTGTGGGTTCCCACGAAAGACCACTAATAGTCACTCCATTGCATATATTCAAACTAGACCACCCACACCGCGAACATGTCTGACGACGACGACTTCATGCAAGACTCTGGCGAGGAGGAGTAAGTCAGCCTGAGACGTAGACTGTACACTCTCTAACAGACTGTAGGTACGACTTCGAATACGAGGATGACGATGACCAGGAGAGCGGCGATGTCGATATCGAGAATAAGTACTACAACGCGAAGCAGCTAAAGGCCGACGATCCCGAAGCTGCCATAGATGAATTTCTGGGCATGCCCGCGCTGGAGGAAGAAAAGTCGGAATGGTACAAAAGATTCGTATGTGGCGCAATGCATGCGAGCTGACGAGAGCACAGGGGCTTCAAAGGTCTGAAGCAGGCCATCAAGCTGGAGTTCAAGCTGGCGCGTTACGACAAGGTATATACCGCCACAACTACAAATGAGCTGGAACTGACAAATAGATAGGCAGTGGAGCACTACAAGGAGCTCCTCACCTACGTCAAATCGGCCGTCACGCGCAACTACTCGGAGAAGTCGATTAACAACATGCTCGACTTTATAGAAAAGGCCGCAGAAGATGCCGACGCCTATCGCTGCATGGAGAACTTCTACGCCCTCACCCTCGACATCTTTCAGAGCACCAACAACGAGCGGCTTTGGCTAAAGACTAATATCAAGCTCGCCAGATTGTGGCTGGACAGGAAGGACTACCGCCAACTTACGGAGAAGCTTCGGGAGTTACACAAGGCCTGCCAGAGGGGGGATGGGACAGATGACCCAAGCAAAGGCACATATTCGTTGGAGGTCTATTCGCTCGAGATTTTAATGTATGCCGAGACCAGGAACAACAAGCGGCTAAAAGTGAGCCTCGCCCAAATCCGGCTTTGCTTGCATCCTCTCTAACGCTATAACAGGCCCTGTACCAGCGAGCGCTCAAAGTTAAATCAGCAGTTCCGCATCCCAAGATCATGGGCATCATCCGGGAATGTGGTGGCAAGATGCATATGAGCGAAGGCAAGCACTACACCCATTCATCAGAGACACCCAATCAATGCTAACACGCCCCAGAGAACTGGAAGGGGGCGCAGAGCGATTTCTTCGAGAGTTTCAAAAACTACGATGAGGCTGGGTCGCTCCAACGCATTCAAGTCCTAAAGTATCTGGTTCTCGCAACCATGCTGTCGGGTTCGGACATCAATCCTTTTGACTCGCAGGAGACCAAGCCGTATCAAAACGATCCACGCATTTCTACTATGACGGACCTTGTCAACGCATACCAGCTCGAAGACATCCATGGGTACGAGAAGATTTTGCAAAACAACAAGGATTTGCTGCAAGACCCGTTCATTGCCGAGAACATTGATGAAGTTACGCGCAACGTACGCACCAAGGCGGTCGTCAAGCTCGTTGCACCCTACACCCGATTCACGCTTGCATTCATTTCGAAACAACTAAAGATTTCCCTTTCCGAGGTCCAGGAAATTGTAGGGTTCTTGATCGTTGACAAGCGGTTGCGCGGCAAGATTAACCAGCAGAAGGGTACAGTGGAGATCGAGAGTAGTACAGACATGGATCGGGTGCAAGCGATGAAGGAATGGAGTAGCGCTATCGGATCCCTGTGGCAGACGGTGCTAAACGAGGGCGAGGGCTTCAAGTCAGAAGAGGGCGGTTCTCAGTTCACACCGGGTGGTGCCAGTACCCAAGGTATGGCATGGAATCAAAGCTCGATGGGAGGCAAGTCTGGGCGGCCAAAGGGCAAGGGTCCGGGACGCCAGCCGGGAGTGGTGAGCAAAGGATGACTTGCAGCACCGGCCGCGCGCGGTTCACAAGACGACCTGTAGCTGGGTTCCCGGGAGGAGACTACGGGACACTGGCAGTTGCACATTTTGTCCCCGAGGCGTTCTTCACCTGAAAAACAAAATGAGACATGCGGTCAGGTTGCTCTAGGCTCCGGGCTCAAGGCGGGGGTTGGCCCATCGGGTAGCACCAGGCATGACCTTCCTTCCACATGATCAGTAGGCGCCTCGACATAGTAGGTTGGGCGGCGGACATGCTCGGTCACGCAACAGAGTGCAATTACCCACAGGTCATCAGCGGTTCTCACCTTCTCTGTATGTAACCTGGCCTCGTTTTCTTAATGCAACAAGCCAAGGGCCCGATCGCGCGGTCATCGCGGAAGCTTGCAACCACAGTGCACCTCGATATCTCTAGCAATATGCCGATATGGGTGTGACGCAGTGCATGAAGCTTCATTCATGATTTGTGCGAATCAACGCTTGCTCCCGACTGCGGCACTGCGCCCCGGGGAGACGGGCACGGGGCGAGCATGGTGTTCAAGCGAGCCTCTCAGCTAATGGCAACCCTCCTACGCAGCCCATGCCTTTCCTGACTCGTGCGTAGCGTGGGATCGGTAAGCCGTCAAGGGTATCTCGGGTGCGCGGGTGCGCGGGAACTTCTTTTTTACTGTCGCATCAGCGCCACGGGGACGCAGAGCGAATCATGCAATGCAGGCGGCCATTATGACAACAGCGCTGAGACGCAAAGAGGGTCGTGTTGGCTTGTGTGAGACGGCCGCCTCTCTTTCTTCGGCGCCATGGGCTGCCTCGATAATGCTGTGTGGAATGGATTCCGCCACATACATAACACAATCTTGGCTGCTTGTCGAAGACCTGCAGCACCGGCCTCACGCTCTCCACAAATATTCCGCAGCTCTGTGCTCGGCAACTCCATGTTTGATGTGATGGAGGAGAGTCAGAGTGTACTTCAATTTCCAGATGCAGGCCCATCAAGACTAGTCGGAATGAGAAATCGATATCACACGCCGAGTGCTGTTGTTGCGCATACTGTGCCGATTTGCCTTGGTTCGTGTCATGGACTTCCCCCTCTTCATAGTGGTTGCTTTTGCCTGATGCCTCCTGGCCTTGCTTGTGTGGAGGGCCTCGTTCTTGTACGCCGCCACGCTCGTCGTTTTTCTCATTTTTTTTCCTTTTCCCCTTTTCTTTTTCTTTACTCTGTTGCCACTCCAAGTCTCCGGTGCTCCATGAACAGGCCGTTTTCAAGCGGCTGGACGAAAGTGTTGCAGACTGATTTGGTGCCTAGTAGCTTGAACTCGACTGGCACACCTCGAATCTCTCCCATATATTGGCGTCGTGCCCCTGGACGCCGGTGGGTATCACAGCAACGACACAGCTTCCAGCCCAGCGCCGTGGGTTCTTTGCACCTACTAAAGACGCTGCTGCCCTCCCCAGCAGCTCGTGAACGAATTGTTGCTGAGATTGATTGGCGTTACCGACCCTGCTGTGGAATCCTTCGGTCCAATCGCCAGTCGTCGAAGCCAGTCACGCCTCCAGCCCATCCAGGGAGCCAGCCGACCGAGAACAGATCGCCGAGGGTTTGAGAGACCATCGTCGCTGCTATCGCACCCACCCACATAGATGCATCGATACGCACCAGAGCTATCCTTCGAGATGAACAGACAATCGGTAATGACGGGCTTCCACCCTCATGAGCATCATCACTCGCACGCGCATGTCCACCAGGGCCACTATGGAGTTCCGGCACAGCGCCACTACGAAAGCGGATTGGCGTTCGCTATCCGCGCCCCGGTCCTTCCTCCCGGGAGCTATAATCACCACACTGGCCATCACCCAGGCCACCAGCATCACGACCCCCACCTCAACATGGCTGCGTATCCCTCCGACGAAGAGTATGCGCATTTGCAGAAGCTGTCGAGCGAGTACGAGCTCGAGGCGACGGTGAGTTTTCCGCAGCTTATATTATTTGGAAGCGCGCTGACCGCCCAAGGGCCCACTTGTGGGCGAGCGCCAAAGCAGCGCAGCCATCACGACGCAATATGCCACTGCGGATCCCGTCTTCCAAGTCAAGACGGCTGCGTTGCCAGCCAAGTATGCCTACTTCCGCACCTGTCGCGGTGATGGTCACTGTGGATGGCGGGGTAAATCTCATGGCTGCTTTGGTTGATGTTTGTGCTAACATGGAGAAGCAATCGCCTTCACCTATTTCGAGGCCCTGCTACGCGTCGGCGACGTGAGCAAGATCGAGGAAGAAGAAGCCCGTCTGAACTCGCTGGGCAACTTGCTCGGCCACATTGGCTACTCGCGCGACATCTGGATTGATTTTGCGGAGGAAGCATTCGAGCTCTTGCATAAGCTGGCTGCCTCGCTGCGCTCCATGGACGGCCAGGCCGCCGACATTCTCCTCCACACCTTCAACGACACGAACGCGTCCATGGCCATTATTACATATGCCAAGGTTGGTGTTGTGTATCTGCTCTCATCAGTGAAGCTGACTAACCTGCGTAGCTCCTGGCCAGTGCCTGGGTGCAAACGCATGCAGATGACTTTGTCCACTTTATAGACAACGGTGACGTTAGAGGATACTGCGCCAACAACATCGAGCCCACGCAATGTGAGGCTGACCATGTCGGCATTGCGGCTCTTGCCGAAGCCCTAGTCAAGCCTGCCGGATTTGGCATCGAAGTCTGGTATCTGGACCGTTCGCCCGGCGAGGAAATCAATCGCAGCTTCTATTCGGAACCAACAGACGCACATCATCGTCCTATCGCCGGCGCTCCTATGCTAAGGCTACTCTACAGACCGTAAGTGTAGCACATGTACACGCAACTCCATCTACTGACTGCAACTAGCGGCCACTACGACATTCTGTACAAAGCTGGGGATGTTCCCCAAGTCCAGCATCAGCCCGTCTCCCAGCAGCAACCACTGCATGTGGCCCTAGCCAACTACACTGATGATTTCATACCAACTGAAACAAACGTCGGCGACGTCATGGACATGATCCCGGGCATGTATCCCTCCGGTGTCGGCCTAGGTCAGCGGTGGCCCTCACTGTCGTACGACTTCAGTCCCAGCCCCGCTTCCCTATCTCAGGTTACGCCTGCCCAGCCATATGCTCCAGCACCAACACCAGTAACCCCGGTTAGCACCTCACACTTGGACTTCGTTGCACATATCCACACCAGCAATTCAAGTCAGTACAACTCGCCGAGCCATCACAACCTCCACCTCGAACAACCTCCGGTTACACTACCCATACACCCTCCCTCGCCACTAGTGAGCATCGATAGAGCAACCTCCATGGGTGTCGAGAGGGGTGGGCCTTTCAGACCGTCCATGTACGAACTGGAACCAGGTTTCGGATCTTCCATGCAGGTGCAGCCGTTCCAAACTTCCATCTTTCGCAAGTAAGCGGCTGCCATATCTCGCTTTTGTATTTCTGCTAACGCCCCCAAGCTCACACTTTAACACAGCACACTTTATGAATCCAGACTTCGAGCCTGAACAATGGTGTCCAGAGGGCGAATATGCTACCGGCAGCAAAGGTCGGCACAAGTCGCATTCGTCTTGAACATGTTCGTCTGCACGAATTCGGTCTATTTGCGCTCTCCTGATGGTTTTCCCCTATATTTTAGCGATTACTAGCATGGCGTTCATCGAGCTCATTCTACCTTCCCCGCAACCAGCATCATCCTTTACGGCACTGACAGCGGAGAACGACCAACACCTTTACCACCCTCTTTCGGTTCATCAATCGTCTACCCTTACATATGGAAAAGCGACGGTACTTCGATAACCTGTATTCGGGGTTGTTTGGGCACCCATCTGCTTTCACTTTAGCATCTATCCATTATTCACTGTTCTTCCAGCGAGGGTGGAATATTGTACTTTCTTTTCTTCCCTACACGTCAACCCCGCAAGGATTAACGACCGCGATGAATACCAAAGACTATCCACTTCAAGGTGATCGACCTTAGAGTTAAACATCTTTATCGTGGTTTTTGTCTCTTCACTTCTCTATAGCATTTCTGGCTATTACTCGACATGCTGGACATATTATATTTAAATGTATTTCTTTACTTCAATACTAAACACTATTCGGTATGCGCAGTCTTTTCATCGCTGCGCCGGCCACGCCCAGTCATACAACGACTGGCAGGCTCATATCCGCGGCAATGGAAAACCCCCAACCAATTCCTTGATGCCAGTGCAATCTTCCTGAAACCATCATCAGGATTTGATCGCACCCGATACGAGGTTCTGTTAGAGGCAGTACGTGCGACACGAGAGATCGCGAACGGGTGGGACATTACCAGGATCGGGGTTCGGATCGAACGCGGGATGACTGCGGCCGAGGCCTGGCCTTATCGCAGACAGGCCGCCGCTATGCAAAGAGTACATCCATACTCACAGAGACGGTGCTAGACCTTGTGCAGCGAAAAAAAAATCATGTTTGTTCTCATCTACTCCTGCATCCTCACACATAAACATCCCGCGTCACCGCCATCTTTGAAGGGTCGCTGCAATCACGATCAAATCAGGATTTCCAACGATCTTTCGGGTAAATTCTCCATGCTTTGTCTAGCATGCCACTGCCTCTCCATCATCATAATCTTCCACTTGAGATCCAACCGCAATACCTGTTTTATCTCCATCATGTAACCAGCATGTTTCTGACACACAGGAATTTGGTGATTATGATGCGCGATTGCGGGGCGGGGCGTGTGTAGATAAGTATGGGTAAGTGGGTCAAGTGAGTGTGTGGTCCCGATGCCGCATGATTGGGCTTGGCTTGCGCCTTGTGTGCAGAACGCACATTTGCCGTTTGGCAGTTTGCAAGATAGAGGGGAGGGAAGGGGGAAAAGAAGGAAGATGCACAGTCAAGCGGGTAGAGACGCGTGTGTATGAGTAAGGGAAACAAGGTGCACGATGAGATCTTTGAGATGGTGACGACTAGCTACGTAGTTACTTGGCTAGTGAGGAATCTAGCCTACGGGATATGGGCTGGGAGAAGGGGAGCGATGATGAAAGGCGGCAAGACAAGGCAAGGCAAGGTCAGCTGCAAGGCAAGGCGAGGGAAAGCAAAGTAAGGCGGGGCGGTGCAGCGGGGCATACTGAGATGAGAACGCAGGATACGATGGTGGCTTTTTTGTCC